>VXBJ01007791.1:1119365-1148174 GCA_013400055.1 Nycticryphes semicollaris | reverse complement strand
ATTGGACTCGATGATCTTTCAAGGTCCCTTCCAATCCCTGAGATTCTGTGATTCTGTGACTGAAGAGAAGCGGAACTTCACAGGAGCTACTATTCCTCTCCTGCAGGTAGGAAATTATGGTGGGGGCAGGCCAAATATTACCAGTGGTCGTACAGCAGCACATGTCAACGTAACAAGGTTCCTAAGGTCCGCTAACAGCACCTCCATCCCCACACCATTTTCTTTCCCTCCATTATATTAGTACACCAGGGTGAACGTGAAATACTAAAACCAGAGAAGCGGCACCAAACAAAAACCACTTTTAAAAAGGGCGTTCAAATGTTTCAGAATGCTGCAAACCACTACCCCAAATGACAAGTTGAAATTATAATTACTTGTTATATGGGAAAATTAACCTGTGGGTTACTTTGTTATCCAAGGGGTGGATTCTTAGATGGCAGAAAGTCATCCTGGCCTTGTTTTATGGGACATGTGCACATAAGAAGCTCTAATTGCCCTTCAGGAATGTGAATTAACTGCTCTTTCCATTTCAAGTTGAGCTGGGCAAGGATTGGGAAAATTCCTTTGCAACCGAGTGAGCAGAAGGACCAGTTTCAAGTGGCCAGAAGACTCAGTGGTTGTCCTTGGCACCCCTTTCATCTGGGATCTGAGGCTTCTGCAGCAGGCAGGCAACCACCACAAACTCTCAAACAAGCTCACACGACCTTGATCAGCAAAATGTTTTTCAGAAAAGCTGGAATGCCACCAGAAATAACACCACTCGACACAAAGAATTACCAAATCTAGCAAGTTACACCACCACAGAGACTGCGTGTGAACACAGACCCACCGGGTGAGAACAAATAAACCTAGGAGTAGGTCTTGTATCTCCACCAGCCTTCCTCAGACAACATGACTGATGGCTACCATGACAGATATTTACCTACTCATCCAGAAAATAGATTTCTGCTCTTTTTAGTTCAATTTCTTCTGCCGAAAGCTTGCCAACAGACACCGCAATCGTACCTCCTTTCCGATGTTGGCACCAAGCAGGAGATTTTGTTTCAAACTTTTAGCTCTAGATTTGTGGGAAACAAAGATCCCAACCCGGCACCTCAGCTCACCTTACTCAGGAGAGTAAAATCTGATCAAAAGCACCCCAGAAACCCATCGAGTTTGGGCCAGGGCATCTCCCAGCCCTAAATCTGCAGTTCACATCAGTTTTTAAAGCAACTTAAGTCCTGTGTATGTTTCACTTCCCATCTATTTTCTTTCTGTGTTTATTGGGGTGGTTTTTTTTCCTGTGTCGATCACAATATTTGCCTTCTGAATACAACTTTAGACCTGCTCAGATCACAACTCCCCTTAAGCCATTAGAATTCTTCTATTTAGGGGCAAGAATCTAGAATCATTGACTTCCCACTAAGGATATAATCCTAGTTTTCAGGCTGATCCCACCCAAATGGGGGTATTTGTTGGGTACGGGGGTACAAGAGCTGAGCCAGGCACTGGCTTTCAAATTGCTGACCACGTTTGCCAGGATGAAAACTCTCAGCCATTTCTACAGTATTATCTGATGTAGGTGTTCCTGCTCTGGCAGGGGGATCGGACTAGATGATCTTTCAAGGTCCCTTCCAATCCCTGATATTCTGTGATTCAGTGATTCTGTGAACTGGTGGAGCTTCCAGTTACTTAAAGAGATGGTAAAGAGGAAGTCTCTCAAATATAGTGAAAATATAAAATAATCCAAAGGCAGGACTCCTCCATGTATTATGGTTTAATAAGTAACCTCAAAAAGAAGACAAACAACCCAACAACAAACCCCACCAACCAAACATAAAAATTGTTCTTGATGAAGTTAATCTCTGGATTAATCGATATACAGAGAAGCAGTGAGAACACTTGTTCAGACACAAGTTGATTCCAGCTGGGTGTCTGACTGGCTACACCTCATGGTGTAACGTCTCAGCATCTTTCAATGCTTGTTCATGGGCTTCTGCTCAAGCCAATGAGACTTGTCCAAGGTCATCCAACCTGTATTTCGCTCTCCAGAGTCCACACCAGTTCTACCACACACTGTTTTTTCATCCTCCTCACTGAAATAAAGGGCTTCACCAGCCCCTGCCTCCAACACTTCTGAAATATCTGCTGAACACCTTTCACTGCGCATTTTTAAGAGCGACACTAGCAGCATGTTCTAGATATTCCAACTGGACTCCTCCCTTAATAACACAATTATGCTCATCTGATAACTTTTTTTTGTCGTTGTTTTCAGAGAAAGATGTAGCTTGTTCCAAGAAATGCTAGGGGAAAGTCACCCCCCCAACCCTTCCCCTCCAAACACACTCCTGCAACAAAGCTTTCTAGGATAAGAAAATACCTGCTCAGAAGACAATTGGAAAAAGCAAAGAGAAAACAACTCAGCAGGTAGACAGGAATTGATTTTTTTTCCCTACAAAATTTTTTTTCAAATAACTTTTTTCCCTACAGAAAGAAAAAAGAATAATCAATGAACATTTTGCCTGAGATTTTAATCACAGCAAAACTAGGTGGAGTGATCTATATATTGCATTTAATATTTACCTTTTTTCAGTATATACCATTGTCATCTGGCTGAAACAACCCCTGCACTGCCAAAGTGTCAGACAAAAGTGCAAAGAATTAACAAAACACAGAGAAAGGAATCCCATCATCTTCAGCAGCTGATTCAGAAACCCCAACTGCAAACTGTGATCATCCTGGACCGGCTTAAAGCCAAAACATCCAAACTCTGGCTTCAAAAAGAACACTCACGTGCACAGCACATCTCTGGTTACCCACACCAGGTGAAATAACTCTCACAAACACCTACACCAGGGGACTCACTGACAGGAAAGGGCTGCCAGTCTCCCGGAGAATAGGAAAGGCAGATCCTGAGCCACAGTAAGGACCTCAACAGAGTTGCAGGAATTATCTTCCTTCTTTCTAAGAATTTCAAAAGGGAGGAAAACCACACTGTGCCATCATTCCTTTTAATAGGTTGCAGTAAACGCCTCCACAGTCTGCAGAGAAGTAGGAAGAGTCTTGGTTTTGTGTCACCAGCCTGATCGACACCACTCCAGAAAGTACCCAAGGGTCATCACCCACTGGGCACACGTGGGCCAAAGCTCATTACCTAAATATCCTTCACATCCCATAAATGCAACACCTTGTCTGAGCACGGATCGTAAGCCTTCATATGTAGGAAAAGACCCTCAGCTCTAACCGGGCTGGGCACTCTCCGTCCCCAGAACTCAGCAGGAATCCTGCGTATCAAGCGGGGCAGTGAGAGGCAACGTGTACGGGTTAATTTAATGGATTTGGGAAGTCACTCAAGTTGCAAATTATTACAGAGGTAATTGATTACAGACAGTGGGCAAGAATTCGTGATGATGATGATGAACAGCTTTTCATCCTTTTGTTAAAAGCCACATTTTAATCAGAAGATTTCCCTGATGTTTTTATTGCCCAATTTCCACCACTGTAAAGTACAGATGATTTTAAGGTTGAAGGTAAGTAACAGCAATAGTTTTGTACTGCAGCTGAACAACACAATACCAGACTAAAACAGAATAACCTTTTTTACTATTCTAAAGTTCTATGGAAATAAAATACCACCGTGTGGGAGCCTTCCAAATCCCACCACTTGGCATGCTCATTCAGGACAGCAAAATTACATTTCTGGGAAGCCGCCTGTACACACTGACACACACCAGCAGCTGAACAAAGCAGATGACAACCTACCTACGATGCGTCAACCGGTGCCTATATTCTTTGGGAGCCAAAAATCTTTATCCTCAGTTTAAAGATGAATTAACAGATATTTATCTGCTTTTTTTAAATGGGGTTACATGTTTTTGAAGCACGGGGTATTCTGAGTTTAGCTCCCCAACCCATTTTGTTGGGTTTTTTCTTACTTTCTTTTTACACCCTCAGACAACAATGGGGTTTGCATTAGAGCTGTCATCTACTCCTCGACCCGTGCAGCTGAAAACTGAATTATCTCCCAACAGGAGATGGATGTGAGAAGGCATATCCATAGGAAGCTGGAGGAGCAGTGTTACATTAACTGTCATCAAAAGACAGACGTTAGAAAATCTCTTACACTGATCGCATTGTGACTTCCACGGGGGAGGTCACCAACATGAACCCTGCAAAGGGACAAGGAAAAAGCTCTCATGGAACAGCTCCTGCAAGCTGGGCACAGGAATTTCCTGGAAAGAACTTGCTGGTGAGTAAGGCATCCTCCTGTGGAAGCAGCCCTTGATTCTAGGGATGGACTGGGATCCCAGGAAGGGAGGACACAGGCTTCCTGCCCAAGTACCAGGCGTTATTGCCATTTTTTTTTCCCCTCCCAGGAGTTTAGGACACCACTATAAGTTATATAAAAAGTTACACATTCAATTAGAGCTTGCTGCTATTATTTTTTCCCCGTTCAGCAATTTTTCTTCCAATCTACAAGTTTTACTCTGACGGGTAGGCGTCATCTTTGCTCTGGGGGCACAGGTTTAGAAACACGGAGCTCTACCACTGCCCCAAAGCTTTAGTACTGGGGAAGGAGCGAGGCTGTGCCTGCTTCTCAGGGAGGATTTGTTATAAATACTAAGCCCAGCATCTTGGCTACCACAACCCAGTATGGCCAGTGGGATTTAACTGGACCAGGAACAGCCCATTTCACTTACTTCTGCGACCACAAGGCTGGGAACTGTATCTAGCACATGACCACAGACTTTTTCATCCTTTGTTTGACCATTGCACGTGGCATTCTGGCTGTGGCCCAAAGAAATAAAAAGGGCCTCTGACACTTAAAAGAGCTTCGAGCCTTCCAAAAATCCCAAAGCTCCAGGCAATTTTGCCATCTTGGTCACTTTACACACTCTGCTAGATCCAGAGGTTGTTAATGAACACATTTGCAGAATACCATAGTTTTACACCACACTTTTGATTTGACCTGTGTCAAAACGACCTCATCCGTGACCCTGTGCCCACATCATGGCGACAACTGGCTCATTACGTTCATCAGTAGTTTATTTTAGCCTTTAAAGGCTGATTAAATGCAAAACAAAAGCTTAAAGGTGAAGCCAGGTTCTTTCTATTTTGTCTGTGGTTTGGCTCCCGAGTGTTACTGAACTCCCTACTTCTCACCTGCCAGAACAAACACAACGTGCGTGGATCAGCTTCAGCACAATTTTCAGAAAGCAGGTTAAAGCCAGCACACAGAGAAACCGAAGTTTCTTCAGAGTAAGGCACCTCACCTTGAAAAACAGTGGGATATACGTGTATATAAAGCTCCCAAAATGTTCCCTTCCAACTTTAGTCTTTTCACATGTATTAATATCCACGAGATATTTTCCATTTAAAATGGCAAATAAAAAAAAATAATAATCACATACTAAATTAGAACAATGTATTTGCAGGAATGTGTCCTTCTACACACAGCCTAAATCCACCTTACGCGTACACACAGCAGAAGGGAAGATCTGCCAACCAAGACACCCTCTGCACCGCACACAGCGGTAACCCCAGCCACTTGCTAACTGCTTTGTAAAGACCAGTGGTGAAGATCTGGGGTGAATCCTTCCAAAATTACCCTAAAACACCCGATCCAAGCGATCTACAGGTGATTTCTTTTACAATACTTTGGTTACAAGCGTGCAAGGGACTCTGTTTTTCCAAACTAAATGATCAAGACTTGCATGTGGTGTCATGTTGAAGAAGAGCTACGCAGGAGTCCAAGGGGACTGAAGTCACAGCTTCAGAAATATCCCTCTACTTGCCCTTTAGAAGTGCCACACAACCACTGTAAAGCAAAATATTTTTCTTAAACCAAGCAGGAAACTTCCCAAACGCAATTTATATCTGATGGGAGTGGCTCAACGCTTTGTTTTGATCAACTGTGACGGCACCGATCAGTCACATTATAATGTATGACTTGCATTTTAATCCAACTTCAATATGACTACTTAATAATTGGAAATCAAAACTAAATACATGTGTCTGAAGGCTACAGAAAGTAAGAAAAGCTCCAGCTGTGATCATCCAGAACATAAAATCAGTTGCGCCGCTCTTCATTCAGGACGGTTCCTTGGGCCGGTGTTTCGTACCTAACGCTGTTTTTCCAGAAAGGTGAAAATAAACAAAACCAATTTCTCTAAAGGTGCTACTGCAGATGCACACGAGAAAGATGGAAACTCACGCAATTTATCTGCCAGTATCTTTAAATACGCAACACAGCCCTTTTGTTGAAGACTAAATTCCTTGAGATCTCCCTTCGGCAAGTGTTTCAATATTCAGCTACACAAACACCTTATTTCAGGAGGAACAATTGCTAACAAATATTTAGTCAGAACCAGGCTTTGCAGGATCCCCACACAAATGAGAAATTCATACTTCTCACGCTGCTGTAATGTTTTAACTCCTCTGGCAAACAGCATACATACACTTTGATGCTCTTTGCAAATGCGATCGGGCAACCAACCTGCATTTTACTGCCCACTAGCAAGTGACACTGCTAAGGCCAAGCCAAAATTTTTTCAGTTAAAACAACCCGAGTTTAGAGGCCGAGTTACAACTAGACAATTTTAGCACCAAGAACAGGAAAGGCAACAGATGACAACATGCAGCGAAAGAGCAGAAAAGCACGGAGTGGAACTTGACTCCAAACGTACCTGGTGGGGAAGGGGCCAAAGCTCTGCGCGTTTCCACTTCTCGTGAGGGGAAATCCGAGTGCAAGAGGGTTTTAATGACTCGCTGTGACCGGCAAAAGGTTAGCTCAGCTGCTGTGAGCACCGCTCACCGTGCTACGTAACGCCTTACCATCATTCACAGGGAAACAAGGAAGCAGCACAAGCAGAGATGAAGACACGCACGTGCAGGGCTGGGAAGGAGGCATGCAGTAGTAGTTCGCGTGAACCCTGCCTAGAGGCTGACAGCGCTACCTCTCATTAGCAGCCTCTTCTTATTTTCAGAGGTTATTGAAATGCAGTTTAGCTTTCTTAAAGAAAACCAAAAAACTAAAAAAAAACCAAAAACCAAACCAAAAGCCACCGCCACCAAACCAAAACCACCACAGAATTTGATTCTGGCAAGCCTGGCACCAGCTCTGGCCCTCGGCAGACGGCTCAGCACATGAACCCAGGGCACTGAGGGTTGGGCCCTACGCGGGCGAGCCAAGGTGAGCGACAGCAGGGACTGCGGGAAGCTACGGAGAGCACCAGAGAACATACCTTCTTATGAACAACGGAGGAAGTGGAATTAATTGTGCTCTCGTCACTATGCATCATGACCAGTTCAGGGCTGCTCTCATCCAGGACCTCCTGCATGCTGCTGACACTGCTGCTCTGGCTGCCCGTGCTCACAGACATGCTCGGGATGGAGTGGTTGCTGCCCAGACTGTCCATCTTCCTACTCAGGTTTGATCCATGCTCACTGTCCTATAAAACAAGGGGCATCAGTTACAAGTTCTGCAGATCTCCTGCACCTGCAGCGCCCAAAGTTTGTTTTAAAGGCAACTCTACAGAGTTAAAGGTTCTTTGCTCATTATTGTGGCAGCTGTGGTTCTCGATGCTGCTTGGGTTATGAAATGCTCCGTATGGGGCAGCTAGTTTTTGCTTCTTCTCCTGCAGTCTTACTACACCAGGCTTCAAGCCCATTTTTTCCACATATGAGTAAGTCTGAGCGTGGCTCTTGGCTTGAATAAGAGATATCCAGGGATACTGGATGGCTGGTGGAAGGAATCCCTTAATTGATAGGAACAATCTAAGGTTGCATTAAAACAACGTTCCAAGTCAGGGTGTGCTACAACACGGCTTGTGAGTCGGAAAAAGATGCAAGACACTGAACCCATTTTGTTTACGATTTGATAACTATCATACGGTGCTTAACAGAAGTAGAGGTTTTAACCTCTGTGTCTCACGCAGTCAGCAACTGCATTTTGCCAAGCTAAAAAAACCCCTTTAACCTTGTGTTTTCAGCCAAGAAATTTTTCATTCAGCTTTTAGAAGCTGACTCAGAAGAGCCTGCAGTACTACAGTGATTAGAACTGGTGTAATCTACTTAGGCGTACGTAAATTATTCCTCACATAGGGCATATTTTTTGATTCAGCAAATCCCAGAAGTTAACTGCCTTTTTTCTTGTTGCATACTCATACTGGCTCAGTAATCCCAGAGTACGTGCTTAATCTGGACTGATTTAGAGAATCTGCAGAGTCCTTTGTAATTAACCAGTGGCACTGACAAGCCTTGTAAGGAGCTCCCAGTAAGGAGTGAGAAAACACCCATCAGCTCCTGGTCTGAAATAGCCTCGATTCACCGAAACGAATGTCTACTGCACCCGGCTTGTCCTGGCCTCCAAAAGCCATCTTGGGGAGAATTACATTACAAATCAATTAACAGGGTACTCAATTTAGTTGGAAACTGTCAGAAAGATAAAGTTGACAGGCTTGATAGATTCGTATTTGGTTGTGGAATTATTTTTTAAGCCATGAACAGATCGCTGAGAGCTTGTGTAAGAGCACATAAAATCCCAAAGAATAGTGTTTTACAGAGAACGCACGCACGGGAGAATGAAAACATTTCCAAGATGCTTACGTAAAGTTACAGAAGCATCTGAGAGGATGGTATGGCTATGTAATTAATGAATGTGTGAACACTTTCCAGGTGACCTTAACTTTCTGGCAAGAGCTCTGAGGAAAGCATTAGTAATATTTGGAGTGTTAAAGGTCTGTAGGAAGTCTCAGGTAGAAAAAAGAAACGCCTTGTGGTATTTCCAGTTGAGCAGCTCCTGTTAACCAATTAACTAGGAACCAAAGCAAGTGCTATGTTCTCCTTTGGCTGCTGAGTTAGTGACACGAGAAACACAACCTCCTTCCGCGGCACACAGCTCGGTGGTAAAACGCAGTGCTGAGCATGCTGTGCACATGCAGAAGGTGAGCTTCGATAGAGTGTTAATTCCTAGAGATACCATCTCTTTTCTTCTCTCCTGTTTTTGAGAGGTGGGGACAGGAGGAACAGAAAGTACATCTTTGACTCAACGACTACCACACGTATCCCACTTAGCTGTTGAGTTTGGATCTGCTGAACAGTCAAGCGGGAAACGCACTGCCCTTTCCTACCCTGTCACTCCCCTACCGGCTTTTCACACGTTGGCAGACAAAACTGGAAGGTTTCAGAGCAATAATCTGACAAATCTCCCCTCTCCCCGCCCCAAAAACTCAGCTCAAGGTTTAGAAGTTGGCTAGTTGGGTTAGAACTTCATAGCTCTAGTTTAGCCTTAAAGGAACGTTTGACATACACAACCCTCAAACCCAAGTCCTTGAATATATGCTGAGCTTGGACACCTCAGTGTGTATTACCTTGCTATATAAATGGCAACAAAAAGGAATACAAACTTCAATTTGCCTGTCTCTTTTGTTGAGAACCAGTCATGGATTTATTTATCCAATGTGTCTGCACCAAATGATATTAATTTCCATCTAATCACATCCACTGAAAAATGCCTGGTTTCCTTCTGTAAACCACAGTGTCAATTACTATACACTGATTAAGTGAGTTCTTCATGATAAGATTTAAACTGAAGCTGAATTTTATGTCTTGAATCTTTTTCTTTAATATTGAAGAATTTTAAAAAGTAACTCCTAGTAATTTGGTGACTTGCTTTTCAGCTCATGATAGGCCAATTACTTTACAATAAAGTTATGGTAATTGAAAAAAATATTAACATTGAGTGGTCTTGACTGCGCTTCTAAGACTGAAAAGTTTGGACTGTCCACAGACTCTCCTTCACACAGGCCATGAGCCACTTTCTTCTCAGAGAATCTCCTTCCAAAATAATTTCTTCCCTAAAGCATTCTGAAGAAAAGCCATAGTTTGAAAAAAAAAAAAAAAAAGCCAAAAAAGTTTGGGCAACTTTAAAGCTGCCAATAAATGTACGTCTCACACCAAGTAAAGGTTACTGTGCCTCACTATGCTGCCTATATCTCTGCTGATCTAGACAATATTCCAACACCATGGATTGTATCCCCACCTGGACTGTGCCTGTTCAAACCCACTGAGCATGGGGTGGGGTGGGGGAACACCTCACTCACCCTAAAATTAGTTGTAACGGTGCAAATGGGGTAACAAAAATAAATGTACCTCCTCCTCTTCCTGAGACTCGGTCAGTGGGCCGTTCCGTGTCTCCTGGAAAAGGATTTTCTTCATTTTCCGGTACTGAAGGTTATCCAGCTCACGGACTGCATCTTTTGTCCTCTGTATGAGGTCTATTAGTACCCTTGGGGGTCGGTCTCGGCGAACAAAATCGTGCTAAATTAAAGGAAATAAAACAGAGTTTCAGACACGACACCAGCATCTTTGACATAAACACAGGGAGGCAGAAACTTTTTTAAAGAGGCACCTGAAATGAGAGTTCAGATTCAGTAATTGGTCTGTTTGTATTTAATAATTAGGAAGACCCATTATGAAAGACTCCAAACAGCACTGAATACACAAACTGCGCTCACACAACCAATCCCAGCTACAAGTTTTGAACAGCAGGTTGCAAAATGCTTTGCCTAGAAGCCAGAAGATCTGCTTCAGCACAGAGCTCAATCAAACATACAGTAGAGAGGCAAAAATCACTTTGCTACGTGAAACTCCTGTGCGTGTGTTGGCCTGGGGTAGCGAGGTGAGGAGTGGATGGAGGGGTGTGAGAAGTTCTCTCTAGCCCTGACCTCCCCCAGTCACTCTCCTGTCCGAGGTCTGGACAACGGTCAGGTTTTCCGAGCTCTGAAAGCAGCGCAGCTCATTCATTCCTGCCTGAGCTCACCCACTTGATGTGTACAAGGGTACAGGACAGTGCCACTTCAAACCTGAAAAAAGCATAGAATCATGGAATTCTCTATATTGGAAGGGAGCTTTAAGATCATCTAGTCCAACCATCACCCTAACTCTGATAAAACCCATCACTAACCCATGTCTCTAAGCACTATGTCAACCCACCTTTTCAATCCCTCCAGGGATGGTGCCTCAACCCCTACCCTGGGCAGCCCATTCCAAGGCTTCAGAACCCTTTCAGTGTAAAAATTGTTCCTGATATCCAACCTGAACCCCCTGGTGCAAACAGGACTTTAAAATGAACAAAATGCATAAAAGACAAAGAAGAATCCTGATTAGGTAAGATTACCTGCCTAAGCTACACGCAAAAGTTTATCTATCCCGACTCGTACGTAAAACCAGAAAGAAGACTGCAAGCTTTATTTATACTTAAAGCACTTGTAGCCAGAGTTAAAGGGAAATCAGGTTCCTACCACCTCCTGCTAAAAAAACCTCTGCTTCTAGTACATCCTAAGACTTAATAAGTTCTTCAATGGCATTTAACAGATACATTCTCCCAAGCTGTACATCGTGCAGTAGCCTCGCGGCTTTCCCATTCACCTTCAACTAAAGTAGCCCGAGTACACACTTGCCAAAATCCTACATGGAATGAGATACAGTTGGGGACAAGGGAAGAGCATCTCCACCCTGGATGTGTTGCCATCCCTTGAGTTCAAGAGGCGATAGATCCAGCTGTAGCTGGAGTAACTGGCACGTGCAACCCAGTCCTCAAAACAGGAGTCCTACATACGAAAACGTTGCAAGGCTGAGCTGATCTTCTCTTAACAATTTGTAAATAAGCACGGACAGTAGGATGCCTCAGGCTTATTTCTTGGTTTTGACTGAATTCAAACTGTTGCACACTTGAGTTTTGCTAATGGGGATAGCTAATCATTTCCCTATCCTGAAAAAAAACCAGGGAAACAGCGTTTAAAATAGAATTTTATAATTGCTTTTAATGTTAAAAGTTAAAAATATTAGTAAGATACTCTGGGGGTTTATTTATTTTTATTTTAACTTTATTGTAATATCACTTCATTGTAAATATTTGTTGTAAAATTCTCTGAAAATTTGACTATTTTCACCTGGGACAGTAAGCGGGCACTGAATTCATTCTTCAACACCTCGTTTAAAATTCAGTTCTCTAAGGAAACGTGGCCACAAATTGCTCTATCCCTGCTTAGTGTACACAAGGGGAAAAAAAAAACCCCACTAAAAACCACAAAAAGATCTTAAAGTCTTATAATCAAACAAGCTTTAAAGAGAGGTATTGCAGGAGGGAACATCTAGGGCACTCTTCTGAACAGCTAAAACCAAATAACAAGACTGAAGATAGAAAACTGAAGAAGAGGATCTCGGCTCCAGTTGTTTGTACCGATTCCAACCGAAGCTACTCATGAAATCACATCCTTCAATGAACTCAGGCGATTCCTAGAGAGCGGAAAGGCTGCCAGTCCCCATGAATGAATCATTCCGAAACCCACAACGTAACCCTACTGAGCCGGGCAGAGGGTTGTCAGGGTGCTGCAAAGCAGAACTGGAGAACAAAACACTGGTTTTGTGCCACAGCAGGAATGTACAGTGGGGAAAACGATATATATACATTAAATATATATATATATATAGCAGGCATTGAACAGGCACTCTATCGAGCACAAACAAGCTTGTTCATCAGCCTTTACCTGGAGAGTGAAGACAGGAGGGTTAAATATTCTACACGGTCCAGGCTTAAAGCCAGGACAGGAGGGAGTGTGAGTCTAGCTGTTCTCTAAAGAGTGAAGGGTTTGCATTTCTCTACTTAAAAGCTGAAAGAGTAACCAGAGAAGCCGCAAAACAAAGACTGAAGGGCAACCTTAGAACAAAAACAATCAGCGTGAAACGGCCACAGAGCCTTTTCTGTGTGAAATCAGTGTGAAAAGGTAGCTACAGAGCAGCAATCTAACCTGCCCTGGAAATTGTTTAATTTCTGGCATGTCCTCAGCTCAAATATTTAAGGAATAACCAAGTCCTGTTTCCCTGGCATGAAAACAGCAGCGTGCCGGGCAGTTCCCACCAGCAGCTGTGTGTGGCAACCAGAGGGATGGCAGGGCCACTAGTCAATTTTAAACAAAAGGAAATGCTTAAGAAGAAAAAGAAAGTCTGATGGGACAGGATTTCACACATCCTTAACCTTCTAACAGAAGGCTGCTCCTCAGCTTCCCAAACATGAAGCCGTGGGAGCTGTCAGCAATTCCCATACTTCTGGAAACTGAAATCCAATGACTTAAAGCGGAACCGATTTATGATTCACTGCCAAGACTTGGACAAACTCCGGACCCACCACTCCCAGCACAGGACCTCCCCTCCTACACACTCCTGGCAATTATGAATGTGTACAAGGTGCTTCCCAAAACAAGTTCTAATTAAAAGAACTATTTCTAAACTACTAAAGGGATATAAACAACTTTTGGGTTTGATGGTTTGATTAAGGCAAGAAGTTAAGCTCGGCCTACCCTGTCCATGCTACTTTTAACAGCAAATTATGATGCATGAATATAGCACAGAAGCAAATGCATTACAAGATGTTAATGAATCAGCAGGAATTGCTCAAAACTCACCCAGGACAAAGAATTGATTGGAAAACAGAGGTGAGAAACATGGATAGGAATATAACACTGCACAACTTGAGACAGGGGTTGAAGAAAAAAGCGATGTCTGGAAAAGCACAATTAAAAAAAGAGATGCAAAGTATGTTTGCTAAGTAATAATATGAGGAAGGATCTACAACTGGCACTAATCAGGAAATTTGGCTTGTGCAGCAGACAACAGTCAGAAGCCGCCAGCATTACAACCTCCGACTGTAACCCCTCACCAGCCTTTCCAGCTCCCACCCAACACTTCATGGGATGTACATGAGCACCAGAAAGACCCATCCAGCCAGAGGAGCTTCAGACAAAAAAAAGCCCAACCCAAAAAGTGGATCAGAAAGGCCCAAATGAATAGTTTACAACACAGCGAAACCAAGAGCTGAACTGAGATCAGGCAGCAAGATCACGAAAAGATGCATATTCAAAAGGTGTCAATAGCTAAAGAATTAATTGTGCTCCCATTAGAGCAAAAAAGGCCAGATAACCTTCCTGAACTTCATCTGCACCTGTCAAAAAAACCCAAAAATATAATAAAAACGAGACAGGATGCTTCAGAGAACCCCACACTGAAAAACCCTGCTCTGTCCAGGAGATAAACGTAGGTCATCCAGTCTCTTTCCATCTCTAATAACCACGTTCCTTTAAATAATCAGCCACTATCTGTAAATCTTTATTAAGAGCTCAATCCTCTGATCATGTGGAGTATAATTCTCAATGCACTATCAGCTCTGCAGAAGATTTGCTATTGCCTGTGCATCTTGGGAAGGGAAGACTGGTTAACTCTAGATTTTGAGTAGCAGTTACAATGGATTTTTATATTTTCTGTCACTTCCACAGAGAAAGCCTGTCACAAATTACAAGCCTTAAATCTTACTGAGATTGCATATAAGTTTAGGAGCAAGTATTGCCGATTACACAACCAAAAAATAACACCGTCCCACACTGAAGAAGGTAAGAAAGAAAAAAAAAAAAGGACCATCAGCAAGTTAATTGGTTACGTTACCTCATGCAAAACTGTGTAACTGCTCCAAAAAAGTCTTAGCTTTCACACAAATCGCACCAACTTATAGTTTCCCGCTCCCTCTGCCCCCATTTTAGAGGGCAAACAGGGCTGTTTCCAGTTTGCTCCCTCGTTTCTCTCTGCTCTCTCTGAGACCACACAGTACAGCTCAGGGTGATGCACCTCCGGCACCAAACAGCAGAGAAGCTGCTGAAAATTCCTGCTTCATCAAAGCAGCGGGAAATGCACTCTTAAGTCCTCCCCACAGAAAACTGTGGTGGAATTCACTTCTGCAGCACTCATTTAACTAACCGGCTTTGGACCTGTTTGTCCTTTGGTAAACCTTTAGCTTAAAGTATGTACAGCACTGTCTTGGGAAAGAAATTATAAAAAATAAATAAAGATCAAGATTAATTTCCTCGATCCCCCTCCTGCTGACAGGTCCTTCCTTCAACTAAAGAACTTGTTACTCGCACCACTATCCTCCCATGAGGTTCTCCAACACAGAGGTAAGCTCTGACACCCCAGAGCTCTGCAGAGGAACAGGGTGCTGGGCTGTTCCTCCAAGTAATTCCTCACTCCACAGTGTAACTGGTTCACCACACAACCTACCTCTCCCTTACTCCAGTAGTACCTCTCCTTTACTCCAGTAGTTCAAGTCTTGAGCATCATGTTATAGAGAGAATCGTGACACACACAACACACAAAGTCAGGAAAAAGTTAAACGGCCTAAAACACTCTTTAAAAAAAACAAGCCCAAAAACTCTATTGATTCACTCAAGAGCGAAACCAACATTTATTTTTTTTTTTTTTTAAAGGGCAGATATTTGTTCCCCATCTTTAGAATTATTTTGGTAGTCAAGCAGATTTTCCCCAAACGTCTGGAAAAGATTTGAAAGATTACCCGTAACAGATCTGTTGATGATGGCCTTTCCTGAGGTATTTTCTGTAAGCAGTAATCAACAAATCCCCTAAAGGAGTCCGACCTGTAAATAAAAAGGAAAAAAAAAAAAAGGCAAATTAAAAAGAAGCTTAAGATTTGAGATCCATGCAGGCTCCTTAGCGCACAGCTAAAGAAAGACCTTGATGAATTTGTTCTTAAGTTCTAGGGCAGAGAAATTAACTGGACTTCTCCAAATTCTGAGCGAGTTGATCTCACCAGTTCTTCCACGGACACAATTATCCCCAACCACAAACTGAAAACCAAGCAAGAACTGTATGTACCACTCAATATTTTCAATTTTACTTCAACTTCTTCAATTTTTAAGACAACCAGACTATTGGTAAGTCCAGAAAGGTACTCTTGAAGTCAGCTGATGAAACAGCTCTCTAGAAGCTTCCCATCATCTGTAACCCCGACTCAAAGCGCCTCAATAGGATGCGTAGGTCGACAAAACTTTCGGTTATATATGAGCAAACAGGTGACTACAAGCAATGGCTTGGTAGCAAGAACATTGATTCCTACACCGCAGTCACAAGTTGTCTCTACCCTGTGTTGCAAGTTCTGCACAGGAGAACACGGGGATCAACATGCAGGTGTGAGACCGAGTTCTTTCAGTCTTGAAAAAACAGACAGAACAGGGAGGATGAAATCAGGAAACTGGACTGGAATGGTTTTACGCTCCCTTAGAATGCCCAGCAGTTTAACCAGGGGATTATCACGCATCTCCAGGAGATGTTGCTTGAAATCACTTGTGGACTCCACCAAGGATCACTCAATAGCTACAATCCACCCCTGGGGACAGGAAACAGGGTAACCCCTTTGCTCCCACAGAATAACACAACATTTTTGTAGCACAGCTCAGATTCTGGACCAAGCCTGTAGCACAGGGAATATTTACTGGCCCCAGAGCTCCGATGACTTTTGAAGTCACCCACTGAGAATAAATCTAATTACCTCCATATTCTGTGTACCTCTCCCCTCCCTTTCTCCACACTTCAGCTGCGCTACAGCGCTAACAATTCTTCTGTCAGGGATCTTTTGCAGCTGGAAACTTTGCTGATGCCGAGCTACGGCTGGCTTAATGCATCCCGAGAATATCTTAATTCCTACAACATCTACAGCCCCGTAATTAACACCTCCACACATTTAGATTGTGCAACAGCCAAAGTGACAGAAGGTCAAAATTGAGCCTGCCTACACAGGAGCATTACCAGAGAAGGCAGTCAAATCACTACGTTGCAACAAACACTTTTCTTGTCAGACTTTAACCATGTGGAGTGTTGCAGAGCATAAAAAAAAGAAGAATTTAAAAAAAAAAAACCCCAAACAACTGGTAATATTTCTCTTACCATTCGTTTGACTGTAACGTAGGGGAATCGTTCTGGGCTATGTGATATAAGGCACTCATTGCATTCATGTTGAAAAGCGGAGGCTTCCTTTCAGCTAGAAAGAGAAGAGAAAGGTGTGATAAGGCAGTCTGGAAAGAAAAGGAGAAAGATATGGAAGTATGAGCAAGGCTTTCGCTGGTAAATCAATAGCTCATTACTGTCCTCAACACATTTAAGTTATTAGTTTTAATACCCTAGGTTAGACCAGGACAATCACACAAGGAAAGCTGCTCCCCCCTGATTGGGGAAGGACGATGAAATCCAAAGAGAAAAGGACGCAAATTAGAGAGGTAAATTTTCCAGTAAATTTTACCTTATCTGCAACATTTCATACTGGACCTGCCAGGGTAAAAATCAGCAGCAGTTGACTAAAGCAGCTTAGATCTACAGCATGTCAGGGCTAGGAAACGTATGTATCAACCCCTACAGATCTTTGACACCCTGCTGTATCCCCTGTGTTAAGGGAAAAGGGTGGCTGCCTGTTTTATCTGCCGCTGGCAGTTACCTGCAAGCAGGACACTTGCCACATGTGTCATTAACTCCCCCCCCCTCCAGCTAAAATTCTTCCTAGTCCTTGCACCCAGAGGAAACCTTCCTATCAGCCTCTGACCTTCCAGGAGCGCAGCAGGTCTCACGCAGGACTTGAGAAGGGCCAGTTTTCTACCACCATCTAAGGTCAGTCATGCCAATCGGCCCCAAGATGCCAGGGGTTTTAAGTTCATGTCAGGTCAGAGCAATCACTTGCCCGTCACATGCAGCACGCAGGCAAACCACTGCATTTTCTTGAAACACTACTTACTTTCGGCTAACACAAGAAATTAAGCCATCATCATTTAAAAAAAGCCAAGTGGTGCTCGGCCAGAGATTTCCTCCCACTGCTCCCTGACCCCAAGTTCAGATACAGGATCATGCGAAGCTCAAACTTTAAAAAAAAAAGTTTATTACTTCTCAAAGGGGTAATATTAAAAAATCCAAACCCATCAACCATGTAAAATGGCCTTGAGGTTCTTGACTGAAAAGCTCTACAGAAATTCTAGTATCAAGACTCAGTGCTTACCCTCGGGTAGTTTAGTATCTGTTCTACCACTGACTCACTTCCTGAGAGGCAGTAACTAGTCTAATCTCCACACAAGAGGTGCTCAGCAAGAGCTTTTCTCCCTCTACTACCTGACCCTATGTTCGGATACAGAACCATGCAAAGCTCAAACTTTAAAAAAGAAGCGACCATGTGGAAGAACAGAAGCCCAGAACTTTGGATTTCTACATTCTTTACATCAAAATGCAGATTATGTCAGCAAGGCTTTAGTGCTGGCACATGGAATACAACATTGGAAGTTACTACTCACACCGTTACCATCTCCATATTGGGGTCAACATTTCTTCCCATTCTGCTCCCCTCTTTGTTCTCTCATCTATATTTCTGCTGATTAAACATTTATGAATAACATTTTCAGTGAACTCACCCTCACGGTAAATTCTTGGCGTCCTGCTGCCAAATATAATCTGTATCAAGAGCATCTTCACAAATAATCTACTCAGCACATGCAATGTCACTATTCAAGCTTGAAGTGCACACGTGTGCTCCGTATACCTGCTGTCACACCTACATCTGCTTCAGGCTGGGTGGCTGCGTATCATTTGGCCTTTGCAGTGCAAAGCCTTTTCTTTTCATGTAAAGAACCTGTCCACGCTGATTCGTGTCACAAATTTTCAGCTGAGTCTGAATATTTTTGTTTCAGACAGCAGGGAAGGACACAGAATTGAACATTAAACATAGGTCCCTTCTGACCATTCTCAGGACACCAGGTCCCTTGACATTGCAGTTAGAACAACCGTCTCAAAACCCAGCTTCAAAAATACAGAGTAGAAACCATAGTTTCTTCTCACACAAGACTAGAATCCTCTAGTTACCAAGGGAGTAACTGAGCACACCAGATTGACACTAAAGCACAGCAGTGGATTGTTCTTGCTTTGCTAATGAGTAAAAGATTTAACTCAACTGTCAGTGGTTTCCAAGTCAGGCTTCTTAAAGAAAAAAAAAAAAAAATAATCCAAGCTTATGTGAAATAAGAATTTTCCATTTTTTCCAGGACTTCCTAATAAATATTACAGACAGTTAATTATTCATCTCTGCTGCCAAGTATTTACTCACCTAACTCAATACACGTGATCCCAAGAGACCAGACATCCACCTTCCCATCATACTGTCCCTCGTCCATAGCAAGGATCACCTCTGGTGCCATCCTACCAACCACAGTGCAAAACAGGTAGGTTAGGGGATATAAATCATGACTCTCGGAGCACAGCTTAAAATGAGATGGTTTCATTATCTCCAGCAGCACAGCAGATCAGAACTCAAAGAGCTGAGGAAAGCCATGCTGAAATGAAACAATGCTTGCCTGCACTAGCAGCTCTTCCAAGAGGCTGTTTAAAAAAGGGAAGGAAATTAAAGAGGCCAACCTGATCACCTTGCTGTTAACACAACATGCTGGCACATGGGACCTATCTCCAAGGCATTGCACCTGCAGGCAGACAGCAAGGGCTGGGAGAGTCCTGAAGGCACAGAGATGGTGGGTTTCTCCTGGCACACAAGGAGAACTTCCCAGCAGGAAATAGGCAGCCTGTGAGCGTAGCTATGAAAGGAACAGGGAAATCCAGAACAGCGGGGAAATACGGTGGTCCAGCACAAAGTGAAGGGGAAAGAAGCAGCAGCAGGTCCAGCCTGCAAAAATTCAGCTTCCTAACTTTTCAAAGATGAAGCAGGCTTCCTGCCAAATGGACTTGTTCAGAGGTTGGGCGATAGGTGACCTCCCCTCAACGCCTGGGGCCTCTGCCACAAAAAGTAAGTGGAGCATAAAGCTATGCTGGGTCCACTCTGTTAGGAATGCCAAGCAACCCAAACGAGCCTTAAGCTTAAGTTTCTTCAAAACAGACTTTAAGCAGCTGTGTGACTCCCAGTCTGCACGGCCAGATTAGCAGGATTCCCTTGCCCCATGTGGTTGCCTTAGTTCCGGTACCTATGGCAAGCGTTAAGAATTTGGAAGCCAATGGCATTACAAGTCGAAACATGAATTGGTGGCATCATTTCAAAGCGCTGCACAGCCTACCTCTAACTCACGGGCACCGAGAAAGAACACATTTCCTGGACAGCTGGACACAGGGATTTTAAGAAAACCGCTTTGTTAATAAGAGATTTTCAGGCCGGACGTTATTTTCAGATTGTGAAATGCTGGAGGAACAGAGGAGTCTTATTAAAGGCCTGGTGAATTGCAGGCTTTACTCACCAGTAAGGCGTCCCCACAAAAGAATTGGCAGGGGAGACTATAGACGCAGACCCAAAGTCAGCGAGTTTCACTTGACCCGGTTCTGTTAGAAGAATATTTCCAGCTTTAATATCCCTTTAAAAGAACAAAAGAAAAGTACACTTCTGGTTACAGTAGAGTAACTTTCAAAAACTTACAAACACACCAACATTTTCCTCAATTAAGCATTCATAAAAACTTGAGAATATTTAGAAATCTAGCATTATGGAAAGCAAGAGAAATCAGATACGTGGCTTTTTTTGGAACGGAAGCCTGGCTGCACCCAGAAAGAACAGGGGGTGAGGGAAGAGGAGATGAGCCACAGCAGCAAGGCTGAGGCCCCAGACTGACATCCAGGAGAGATGTATCCTAATGCCCAGCTATGACACCTTAAATGATACTAGAGATTATTTTCACCTTTCAAATGCCCCAAGCTCCCTCACCTTATCCTTCCCTACAACTCTCCGATAACCTGGTGCATCAAGGAGATTAACAATACCAAAGGCGCTGCTACAAAAGGCACTGCAACACAAAAGTACCTCATGCACAAGACACGTTCAACACCTTCAGTACCATACATTTCTGAAGTCCAGCAGTAAGCAGATTAATTTCAAATTAACTGCCTCTGGACCACTGAGAAAGGTTAACTCAATTTTATTACCTTCCAAGGCACTCAGCAAGACCCTGTTCAAAGTTAGGGAAGAACTCACCCCAGCACCCTTTGCTTTTACATCTGGGAAGTTGGCAGACTTGTCTGTTACACCTGAAATATTTTATTCTTCCACGCATCTACCAGAAAAGGAGGGGGATTGTTTTAAAGAAATTCAGTTCTACTTACAAGTTGCTGGCTAAAAATATAAAAAAAAATAAAATATCACAATATAGTGAAAGTTCCTTAAAGCCCTGATTGAGCACTTCAGGAAGAACAGGAAAACTGCACACTAGATATGCCACAGGTGCCTTCACATGGGCAAAGCTATTTGTTTTTGAAAAAGCAGACCCTCAACATGAACGGGGCAGATGTAAGGGGTTCCCTGTCAGCCAGGCTGTATATACCATAGGGTCTCCAATGCCTCTTTGCCATCTCTGCAAAAGATTATCACGCCTTTTATACAAGAAACTCATCAAGAAAATATCAGTTTTCCTTATCTGGTGTTCAGCTATTAAGCCCTTAAACACCAAAGCCACTTATCAGCAGCAGTAGACCTCCAACACTACCAAGCTACTGTGCATTGTCAAACACACTCGTACTCTGACTCCAAAACCCAAGATAATTAGATAAATGGGAAGGGAAACAAAGCTATCTTGTACTTGCTGCAGAGGAAGAGCATAAACTGAATTACTGTACAACAGTTGAATCATAATGATTTGTGCATCAAATACAACTCTAGTATCGCTATACACCCGGAGCACAGACAGGCTGAAAGATCCTTTAAATTTAGTGTGACACAAAGGCTGGTGAAATGACTTGGTCTCCATGGGGCAGCCCCCAGGATGGGCCAAAGCAAGGGTAGAGAGAGCCACAGAGGCACAAGTTCACTTCCAGTATTTCAGCAGCAGAACCGGAGCCAGAACCTCTATTCCTCCATTTCCAGGAGAGCGTCACTTCAAAACTAGTATGTGCTACTCAGAAACACCTCCTGATGTGTCCTCATGTTTTGGGGCTATGCATCTGTCACTTCTGCTAAAGTGCTAGGGCTAAAGCCATCTTTGTATGTGCAAGAAAACACAGCTCCCAAGTACTAAAGAGCCAGCCCAGGCCATCCTCTTTGCCATCATCTCCACTGCAGCTTTCAACAATCAACATTCAACAGAGGACTCGGCAGCCACATTAGGTACCAAACGCATTTGCTAACTTAGCTTTGCCTCCTGTCTGCAATTAAACACAAAACAATCTCATCCTTTGCCACCCCACCAGCGTGTGAGGTTAGAGAACTAACTGGCAGCAGAGATGCTCAGGGAGCTCAGGAGGCGAGATGAGAGACTTGCTTTGTCCTGCATATCCACAAGGTGTCCCTCCATTCTAGGTCATGTCCGTTGCGCCTTCCTTACTGTGGGACAGGGAAACTACAGTTGTCCCCAGCTGCCAGCTTTGGTCCCTTCACTCCACATTTGCTTTACTTTCCTCAGCACCGCTGGAACTTGTCCCCACAGAGACAAGCACGGGAGTTTCGCTCCCCTGTAGGTACAACATCTATCAGAAACCTAGAAATCTCTTGATGGTCCTCTTCTGAGAGAGAAAACTTGCCTTCCTACCTCAGAATTTAAAAGGCAGAATATTTCTTGGTAAAAAAACCCAAAAACCAAAACCCAATCCCAGCTAGATAGGAAAGACCTTCACAGTGCTTCTAGCAGTAACTTCCAACTGCAAAACAACTTTTTCCAGGTTTGAAAGAGAAACACTCAGCTTTGTTCCTGATATGCAATAAGCAGATTAATGGAAAGCTCATGTTCAGTAGGTAAAATTGCTGAATTTACCACACAATACTTGCACCGTGTTACAAAGTCCTACCAAGTACTGAGAAAAAGTAATTCTCCATAGTACCTATCCAGTGAGTCATTCCCTATAAATAAGAATTCGATGCACTTTGAAAGCACACAAAATGTGTCAAGACCAGGTATTTTTATGCTCAGATACAGGCATGGATGCAAAGGGCTGTTCAAAACCCAGCTTATTTTAATTTCATAAATTGGCATTCAAGTTTTAATTGATGTTTTAGCTAAATATGATTTGATAACCGTGTGTAGATATGCCCCAAATAGTTGTTCTAACGAGTGACAAATAATTCCTGCCTCTGTCAAAATCTCTGCCTCAGATACACCAATTTTCCATGCAAAGTTTGCCGACAGACTATAAAGAGGCTTTTAGCCCCATAAATTAACCTCAAGCTGCCTCATTTGGATGACTCCCCACTCATTACACTAATCTAGTTCTCACCCATTTCACAAGTCCCTGATGTACTAGTAGTAACCCAAAATTAGACAAAACAACATAAAATGAGGACACGCAACAATGGTGACATGAATCAAATAATAAAAAAAGAAAGATATATCTAAACTCCTGAAAAACACCACTTTAATGAAAGCCAAATCTAGGAGCTGCATCCACAAGCAGTCTGTCATAAAAACTTCCTTCGCCTGCGCACTCCGAGTCTGTTGACTTGACTTAACACTTCCATCGACTGATTTCCGAAAGCATAAAGTTTAACTTGCTCCTATGTAAAAAAAATTCTCCCATTGTCTAGTTTTAAAAACAGTCCTGTTCTATCACTCCACCTTGGCTGGCCAATTTAGGGTGGTGTTTTCCTCTGTGTTCACTGCCAACATGCAGGCGTATTTTTCATTACCAGGGTCTGCAGCGAAAAAACGCTAAGAGAGAAGATTTAGCACAGGATCGAGCCACGTGGAAGTATTTCAAGCAAAAAAAAAACCCACCCATGCAACTCCTTAACGTCCAACAGCTTTTATTTATACGACAACCCTAGCATTAGGAGCATTGCCATGTCCACTGAGAGAAAGTTTTGGTAGAATAACCTTGCCCAAAGTTGGTTGAGCACAGCAAAGCCATTTCAGACAGCAGGAGATGGAAGGGCACCCAAGCAGCTCCTGAGCTCTGGCCTTACCTATGAATCTTACAGTGAGAGTGCAGGTAGGCCAGCCCCTGCAAGGCACCGTGGGTGATGGCAGCAATCTCCACTTCCTGAAGTGGTTTCTTGTGAACTAGGGAAAAAAATTCAAGGGAAAAAAAAAAAAATCATAAGGGGGCAAGCAAGAGCTTTTCCTGAGAAGGCATTTTTAAAGAGAAGCTTTGAGGTGGACATCATCTTCATAGTACTGGTTTTCTATGGCCTGATTAGCAGCTCTTTATCCACGTGCATGTATTTCACGCCACAGAAAACTCCATTTTTCTTCCCATTTCTGCTAGAGCCAACAAGCTACTGTTAACACCAGGAGAGATGGTTGAGTGCAGCTTGCCAAATGTATCCGAAACACTCATTTGGTCCTTAACAAGGGAAAGTTGCCATTCCGCCCCCCCCCAGTAGACAAAACCCAGGAAAATGAGGCATACCAGCTACAAAAAGGTGCCTCAAAGCACGTTCCATATATCCCTAAATATGACCAGCACGTGCCTTTGGCTGACTGTGTCTTAGATCCAAAAGCTACGGCCCATAAAGCACGAGATTTTGGAAACTTGGGCTTAAATTCCCTGTTCCTTTGTAGGTGGTGGTGTTCTAGTTTTGAGGTTGTATCAGTCTCTTGTTCTGTAAAACCATCTGTAACTATTTCTACAAACCACAAGACAAGGACAGAGGTGATCTCTTCAGGTTTTAGTTATGGATATTCAGCAAACAGGCAGTCTGCTTCAGCCATCAAAAAAGCACAAACTGCAGGGACACAGCTATATACAGCTACATATTTGGGGGCTGACCTCCTGGAGAGCAGCTCTGAGGAAAAAGACCTAGGAGTCCTGGTGGACAACAGGATGACCACGAGCCACCACTGTGGCCTTGTGGCCAAGGTGGCCAATGGCATCCTGGGTTGCATCAGGAAGAGTGTGACCAGCAGGTTGAGGGAGGTCATCCTCTCCCTCTGCTCTGCCATCTGGAGTACTGTGCCCAGTTCTGAGCTGCCCAGTTCAAGGACAGGGAACTGCTGCAAATGGTACAGCAGAGGACCACAAAGATGACAAGGAGCCTAAAACATCTCTCCTGCGAGAAAAGTTGGGTCTTTTTAGTCTGAGGAGAAGACTGAGGGGGATCTGACCAGTGCTTATAAATGTTTAAAGGATGGGTGTCAAGAGGATGGGGCTAAGCTTTTTTCAGTGGTGCTCAGAGACAGGGCAAGAGGAAATGGGCACTGGAACATAAGAAGTTCCATCTAAACATGAGGAGGAACTTCTTCACTTAGAGGGTGGCAGAGCCCTGGCAGAGGCTGCCCAGAGAGGTGGTGGAGTCTCCGTCTCTAGAGACATTCAAACCCCACCTGGACACATTCCTGTGCATTCCCCTCTGGGTGGACCTGCTTTGGCTGGGGGCTGGACGAGATGACCAGAGGTCCCTTCCAACCCTCTATCGTTCTGTGATTTATACCTTCATTTTACAATATATAAATGCACATGATAACTATACATAGCACTGGCCTCCTGGGAAAGTCTCTGCTCACCCTTGGTACCATGAATACCAGCATTCTAGGTACAGAACGGAGCAGGACAGACAGACTGCCATCTGTGAGAAAACAGCCTCTCACTATTATAGTCAGAAGGGGCACTAGCAAAGAGAAAAAAAAAATATCCAAGACTATGTAAAACTTACCCTCTAGCAAATCAGAGGCTGATCCTAAACAGTACTCCATAACCAACTGCAAGAAAAAAAACCAAACCATGTTTTTAAATAAGGTAGACACTCCCCCAACAAAGAATTACTACTGGAATTGCTGAGAAACAGTAGAAGCAAGTAAAACCCCAAGTTGCAAGAATTGCAATAAGCCATGAACAAAATAAAAGGCTCTGAACATCCCAGCAACGTCAAGACATTTCATTGTTGTAAAGACTTAGGCACTGAGAAGTTTGTAGGGACATCCTGTAGAGGGTGTTCCGTAATAATGGTTTAATTTGCAGGAGCACACAGGCCTGCCTCAGAGAAGCAGGGATTTGTTCCAATGTCCTAAATCACCATTTCCTTTAAATTACCTGGAAGCTTCTTCAGACGAAAGGAACTACAAGCAGCATGGGATGAATGCAGCTGGATGTAAATGCATCGCATGTACTGAATATCTGATTGCTGTACTGTACATTTTCTGTTCATGAAGCCCTCTAAATGCCAAATCACTCACCCACGCCGTATGCTCTTTCAGGTAACAGCCCTTATACTCTATGGTGTTGGGGTGCTTCAGCTGTTGTAGAAACTTGACTTCTTTGATGATATCCTGCCATTTCTAATTAATAATAATAAAAAGAATAATTAAAAAGATAAAAGGTACAAATAAATTTCTCTGCTTAATCCCCTACATACTCCCATGCACTGGAAGTAGAGTCTGAAAAGTAGATGTAAAACATGAAGACAATAAGACTCAAGAACACAACTGTACACAACTGAAGTTGTCTGGATCTCTATTGCATCAAGACCCCCCCAATACTTATTTAAATAGCTTGAGGACTGCAATACTTCTTTCCCCCCCCTCTTTATTTTATCTGCAATATAGTTTAATTAAAGCATTGCCACTGCTTTTCTTATTGAACTGTCCAGTGGTCTCAAACTTAGTCACAAACCCACGCTCCCCAGAAGAGACACCACCACCTACAGTACGTGCTGGAGATGGTAAGACGTTTGCTGTTGGCTTTTTTCTGTGTCACGGCACGAGGCAAATGACATGTGGAAGAGCAACAGGTAAGCAAGCAAAAAGGAGTTTAAAATGTCCCTGTTTGCTCCTAACAAACACGGCCTTTAGTGCGCATCAACCCACCAATGCAAAGGAACAACCCAAGCCCAAAGCATCGCGACACAAAGAAGTAAGAGAAGCAGCTCACAAGCAACAACTGAAGCGAGGCTGATATTCTGAACAGAAGGTCTATATTTGGATTATAGGTCCCAAAAAAGTGTTTCAAGTCAGCTACGCGTTTCAGGTGACACCTCAAAGAGCTGTAGTTACAGTTTCAGGAGCCACCCTGCTCTTCATGCACTTACTACTGAAGTAGCCACCCTGGAAGCATTCCGAATTCCCATTCCCTTGAACTGAATTATTTGTCAAAGTTTGCATAAACTCATTTCCCCTCCACAAACCTCCCCGCTTCCTATGGAAGCGAGCAACAACTACAGCATTAAGAAGCCAGTCTGCTGGTGTTAAATGAAATAAGCAGCTAATTTCACTGTTCAGATTTACATTATGATTGCAGCAGCCTCTGCACACAGAATTGGCTTTATTCCTCTTACCTCATTCGTTTGCTTTCCACTATAGGACATTTTCTTGACTGCCACAACCTCATTAGTGTGGGAATTCGTAGCCTGGAGAAGGGAGAAAGAAATAGATTGAAAACAAGCTTCATTTTTTTCTGCCTCCCCACGGAGTGAGCTGTGCCTTTGGCAAAGGCAGGCTTTTTTTCTCCTATATCACATCCTGGCAAACTCCTACGCTTCAGAGACATCATCCTCACAATCAGATTTACCAGAAAACTATTATGACTCTTTTTCCTAACCTCATCTATCTGTCCATCCCCTCTGCTCCTCCCTCGGCCCCTACTGCATTTGCTGCCTCTATTGATATGCAAAGGCCCGATATTGCACCTACTGACAACAGGCAAAATGCAGGTTTATTGGAATTGCAGTAAAAACAGGCTTAGATAAACCTTTGGAAAAACGTTCTCCAAAGAAACAAATAAACATATGTGTCAAAGCTTCTGTAATTTAACCCACAAAATCCATACAACGTTGATCTTCTCAAACAGCTACTTTAATTTCCATTTTCAAGATCATGCTTCATTCTGGAATTTATTTCAAAAAAAAAAAAAAAAAGCAACCTTCCTTTCACTGCACAAGATTTCAGTTTTACAATGAATATTACTCAGTCAGCAAAATTCTACTTTTCTGCAGGCTGTGTGACAGAAGGATGGTGGCCAGAAGCTGAAAACTCAGTTTTGGAAAGAGCTCTACTCGTCTGGGTTGGCACCGGTCTCATTTCCATGTGTTAAGGATGGCTGTGTTTNCCCCCCCCCCCCCCCCCCCCCCGCCCCTCACTTTCCAGATTAAATTCTCTTGACTGTATCAATTGATGCAATACACCCTTCCTCACTTGAATTCCCAGTTCTTCTTGGGATTTTCTCTTTGGTTTTGCCATGTAAGCATTTGCTGTTGAAGACAATACGTTACAAGATGAACACGGGGACAAGAATGGTGGCAAAATAAAATGGTATTTCAAAGATATCTCTAACTTCTACATTATCAAGAGCAGCAGAATATTTCAAAAACCTGAACAATTTTTGAGGTGGCTTCCATGGTATCTTCCTCCAAGCAGCCACGATACCAATTCATTAACAAAGTACCTTTTAACTCCAAATGCACTTTGGAGCATTAATTCACTAGATCTATTAATTTGCAAGGATTTACAAACATATGAGCAAAGCATCTTGAAATTCCAGTTTGGCCAATTTCCAACTGTTTGAGTTCAACTTTCAGCATCAGGCAGCACAAGGTACCACATATTTAACCCTCATCAGTCAGGTGCCCTATTAAGACTATAGTCAACTGCTACTAGAGATACAGCTCTAACAGTAAAGAACTCGGGAGTGCTCTGGGAACACTTATTTTTGAGATGTGTTACATGAAAGCTAAAACACAAACAAAACACTAAGAGCTCGAAAAACACTCATTTTTACATGTGCTGAAAAAAAAAAAATCTCTCTAAAACATCACTGAAAATGGTTCCATTTTCCAAAAAGTAAGTCAAGGACTATACTTACAAAGTAAACTGCTCCAAAGCTTCCATGTCCAATTTCATGTAAACCAACAAATATTTCTTCAGGATCATCTTTGTAGAACAGGTCAGCTATTTCTGGGTCCTTTGGCACCCCTTTGCGCATGTTGAACAGTATTAGGATCTAGTTCGTGCTTGCAATTCCCAATCAATTTCTTCCTTCATCGACAAAACAGTTTGCAGACAGCCTTCAGCACCTGCTGAAAAAGTTCACCTTTAATCTGTTTCCTTTACG
>VXBJ01007791.1:1108471-1119341 GCA_013400055.1 Nycticryphes semicollaris | reverse complement strand
AAAAAAAAAAAAAAAAAGCAACCTTCCTTTCACTGCACAAGATTTCAGTTTTACAATGAATATTACTCAGTCAGCAAAATTCTACTTTTCTGCAGGCTGTGTGACAGAAGGATGGTGGCCAGAAGCTGAAAACTCAGTTTTGGAAAGAGCTCTACTCGTCTGGGTTGGCACCGGTCTCATTTCCNCTTTTAGCTCCAAATGCACTTTGGAGCATTAATTCACTAGATCTATTAATTTGCAAGGATTTACAAACATATGAGCAAAGCATCTTGAAATTCCAGTTTGGCCAATTTCCAACTGTTTGAGTTCAACTTTCAGCATCAGGCAGCACAAGGTACCACATATTTAACCCTCATCAGTCAGGTGCCCTATTAAGACTATAGTCAACTGCTACTAGAGATACAGCTCTAACAGTAAAGAACTCGGGAGTGCTCTGGGAACACTTATTTTTGAGATGTGTTACATGAAAGCTAAAACACAAACAAAACACTAAGAGCTCGAAAAACACTCATTTTTACATGTGCTGAAAAAAAAAAAATCTCTCTAAAACATCACTGAAAATGGTTCCATTTTCCAAAAAGTAAGTCAAGGACTATACTTACAAAGTAAACTGCTCCAAAGCTTCCATGTCCAATTTCATGTAAACCAACAAATATTTCTTCAGGATCATCTTTGTAGAACAGGTCAGCTATTTCTGGGTCCTTTGGCACCCCTTTGCGCATGTTGAACAGTATTAGGATCTAGTTCGTGCTTGCAATTCCCAATCAATTTCTTCCTTCATCGACAAAACAGTTTGCAGACAGCCTTCAGCACCTGCTGAAAAAGTTCACCTTTAATCTGTTTCCTTTACGAATGTTTCTGTTTTCACTTCTCTGATGGTAAAATAAGAGGAAACACTTTCAGAAGCAATAGACTCCACTACCATTTCCTTCAGCTAATACTTTTAAATTATTAGTCCAATTTAGATAGAGAGATTAAAAAGCATTCAGAATACAACAGCTCTTTATCTCATACAGGAAGCAAACGCTGCAGTTACAGTAAAGTCCACTTGAAACAAGAATCCTGTTCCTACGGAAAACATCCTGTGACAGGAGCTTGTTATTCTTCGTGCCGGTCCCCAAACCTGTCAGTTTTTAGACCATCACCCTTGTTCCTCCTCCTTTTCTCTGCTGTTTGTTTGCTTTGTTTCTCTACTCCCACTTGCCAGCTGGTGCTAGGAGAAAAGTTAGCTTCTGTTCCACAGAAACACTTCACAATCATATGATATTTTGGTTATTTATTTATTTATCCACAGCCATAATACAGCTACTGGATGGCGATGGCTCCCAGATCACAGAATTGGAAAATCCTGGACTCCATCGTGTAAGGCAGATCTTTAACTCCTTAAGATCTTTATTTTGCATAAGCATATAAATCAGACAGCACAGAACCAAGCTGCGCCAAAATGAAGATTTTAAATATTCATCCCCAAAAATTTATTTATGGGGGAATAAAAGCCACCAGAAAATTTCACATTTCCTATTAAAACATCCTGAAAAAAACCTGCATTGGTGCATTAGACACCGGTGTGCAAAGCAATGCTGGAGACCTCTACCCCACTGCCTTTGACTGCTGAAACCCAGTAAATTATCTGCAGGTGAGTCAACCAGAGGAGTCTCCAATAGTCTAGAGCGAGCCTCAAAACTACTTCCAGGTATGTAGTTTGGCACCTCTTTTATGGAGACCACGTCTTCTCTGTGCTTAAAAGAAAAAGACTTCTGAACACATACACTAAATGATCTAAACCAGTGTAATGTTTAACGAGAGACCAGCTGAAATTTAGCTGTTAGGTGAAAGACACAAAAAAGCTTCAGGTTGCAGACTACAAGTGCCATCCAGATGGAACGATGAAAGTAGAGCAGAATTTTGGTCTGGGGCTGAGACAGTCTCCTTGATGGTAAGTACTGGAGCAAGAAGCCTGACAAACTGGTTCATTAGAGTTGCAGGAAGTCCTGGGTTGGAGCATACCTGGGTCACTGTGGCACAAAGCATGCTCTGTGGCTCAGACTCCCTTCAGCAGCATCGTCCGGTGCTCTTGGCCCCCCAGACTCTAGGTGCTCTCTTGTTCTGCAAAGAAAACCAAATATCGGTATTTAGGAAAAGTGTTTTGAGTTTTATGCCTTTTTCTAAGATACATAAACCCACTACATCTAGGTAAGACCAGGGACTACCATGGGAAAGGAGCACTGGCTTTGAATGCCAGCGATGGCTCTTTAGGTGAAGATAAGGCACTTCCTGGGTTCTGTAGCCCTCGGGCTTGTTACACAGCCTTGTAAGATGGGAAACCAGGAAAAGAGGTTAAACATCAAGTTCTTAGACTTTTATAAAGACTCTTGGGAGGTGCATGAGTTTGCTCTCAGACTACACTTCTTAGATTTCTTCTAAAAAGGACAAATCTCACAAAGCTGAGTCTATCCTTTAGCTCAGTATGTTACACCTGATGCCACACAAGACTTCAAAGAAAGTCCTGGGCCTAAGTCAAACATTGTTGGGTTCCATCAGGGAGAGAATGAGCAATGAAGAGATGGAAAGGGAGGGCAACCAGTCAAACCTATCAGCTGAAACTGGGTCTGGATTGCTCACAGATAGGGATGTGACCCTCCTTAAACAGCCCCAACTGCCCTCCCCGTGAGGTCAAACACACCAGGGGCTTGGCATCATCTTGCCCTCACAGAAAAGGTTTATCACGTAGCCACAGGAAAAACGCCTCACAAGTAAAGCATACTGCCATAGCTATATTGCCAACACCTGAATTAATGACAAGCAGGCTAACTCATCTCCTCATTTATTAGCAAAAAAAAACCCACATGAGCAAGTTTTCCTGCTGGTAGCTAACATTACCAAACAAATGATATTTTTCTCTAGTGTTCTCAACGCAGGGCAATACTATTGAGCTGTTAAAAAGGTATTTGAATAGCTCCAGAAAAAGGATCTGCAATGTAGAGTTTTAAATATATATACATATATCTCAAATATAAACTAATGACATAAGCCAGATGAATGAAACGATTATTGACTCTCAGCTGATTGGCCTCACCCAGAGGTGCTATATTTATTATGTGCCTGCAGACAGGGGCAAAGAATGCAGTATTTCAGGTCTGACATTCTTCAGCCAAGTTAAAAAAAAAATAAAATAAAAATCCATTTGGCTTTAGAACAGTGAAAATAAACTGACGGAGAAAACAATTTATCCAGCTCTAGTCAAATGAACAGCTCTGCCATAAGCCAAGTCTGCACAGCTCTAGTGTTCAAGGATAAATCAGTATTTCTAATGAGAAACTAGATGTCAATACTTCAAGTTAAGCCCTAAGTACTAACGTCATTCTCCAGCTGGGACAGATGTATACAGTGAGGCTGTAGAATAAGGACATTTTTCCAGCAGGACTATTATTTCCCAGTAACGATTATCAGAAAAAACTTGGGATGGAAAGTGTACGAAGAGTAATCGTAGTCCTGTAGATTTGAACACAACTCCTCCATACCATCCCCCTGGCGCTTGTGTGGCCTCTCTGGAGAAACACCGGGAACCCTCCGCATGGCCACGCTTCAGCACAGGATACACAATTCGGGCACGAAACAGTGAAAGATAGAAAAGATACCGATACCAATCCCACCCCTTGGAGGTACGCTGGCAGGTCACACATTCTAAGTGTCACAGCTCTCTTCTTGACTGGAATAAAGATGGTATAAACAATGGCAGAACATCATGGAACATCATGGGAGATGAGTGCCATTAGTAGAAACACCCCAGTTCAAGGGACGGTCAATTTGAGCAAGTCCCTTCAGTCACTAAACTGCTGAATGAACCCATCAAGAAACACGTTCTACAAGAAGCCTGATTCCTTTCGAAAAAGCACACCTGCAGCAACATTGGAGACTTCACCCATTCTGAAGACTTCAAATGAAAGCAGCATTAATCACACCGGCAGTGACTTAACGGCAAACGACAAGTGACTCAAGGTTTTCAGAGCACGAGATCAGCATTTTGTTCAGACAAGGCCATTTGGAGATGCTTCAAAAGCTCCTACCCAGAAATTAAAACTCTCACTCAATGGTTACTAGAGAAAACCCTTGCCTTGGAGGACAAACTGATTGTGCCCCATTTCTGAAAAAAAAAAGGTGTTAGGAAGGTGGGGTGAATTCTTGAGAGTAAATTCAGTTATCAGGAACAGTACTAAGTACTGGAAAAACTCTCTAAGAAAAAAATCTCTAATGAAAATTACAGAACATATTATGGAAACCAGAGAGAAAATAGGGTGGGTTTTGTTTTTTAAAAAGGCTTATGACTATTCCAACTACAACTGGGAAACCAGCACTACACTGGACACGTGTATATGGCAATCTGTCTGTCTCCCAGTAATGTCACGGGCAGAGGAAAGCAAAATCACTAATTAACTGAAAAGTCCATTCTTTATGGGATATGTGCCAGGCAACCTGTGGCCTGCCCGGCACAGAAGTGCCCAAAACAAGAGGGAAATGCTGAAGAACTGCATTGAAACCTACCAGTGCAAGACTCTGTCCAGTTTCAGGCTCCCCAGTTCAAGAAGGACAGGGAACAGCTGGAGATGGTACAGCAGAGGACCACAAAGATGATGAGGGGTCTGGAGCATCTCCCTGATGAGGAAAGGCTGAGGGAGTTGGGTCTTTTTAGTCTGAAGAGGAGAAGATTGAGGGGGGATCTGATCAATGCTTATAAATACTGAAGGGGTGGGTGTCAAGAGGATGGGGCCAGGCTTTTTGCAGTGGTGCTCAGAGACAGGACAAGAGGAAATGGGCACGAACTGGAACATAAGGAGTTCCATCTAAACACGAGGAGGAACTTCTTAACTCTGAGGGTGGCAGAGCCCTGGAAGAGGCTGCCCAGAGAGGTGGTAGAGTCTCCATCTCTGGAGACATTCAAAACCCAACCTGGACACATTCCTGTGCATCCCCCTCTGGGTGGACCTGCTTTGGCAGGGGGGTTGGACCAGAGGTTCCTTCCAATCCATAGCATTCTGTGATTAGCCCCTTAAACCAATGAAGCAATTCTGCTTGGAGCAATCTACTGTGCTCCTGCCTCCTCCTCCTCTCCCACCCGTCAAACCCAGGGGCTCAGGAATGCAATCCAGTGAACCCCTCTGGATGGAGGGGGTAGTTATTGCTGTAGTCCTGGCCATCTTAGCCCGGTGTTTCAAGGAATCTTTACTCTTCATTTACGCTAAACAGCACAATAGCCTGGTGCTTTTCATGGCTGGGGCAAGCTGAAAGCAGGTCTCACACTGGAGCTGATGAGGTGATGATAGAGAGGTATGGGAAGAGTCAGGGCAGGGGGCAGACAGCAGCACGTTACTGCCTATGAAGGAGGAATGATGAATTAGTGACTCACACACTAAGCCCTGGGTAATGCTGTAACAAGCCTCAGTGCTGTAGCAAGCAAGTTGGTTTGGTGGTTGCTTTTTTCCCCCCAACAGTATAAAAAAAAGCAAAGTTCCCTCCATCATAACCAACCCTCACATTTAAAAAGCATCCATTACTGCTTTTGTTCCAAGTGTTTGCAAAAAAATAAAACAAAATAATCTCTTGCTACCATTTATGAGCTCTAGGAACGTACAACTGAAAAGGCCTTGACCTGAATCTAAAGGAAGCAACAAAATATAACTGGAAGTGCCTTTAAGAAGAGCTAAATTACCCACATTTCCATGGATCTGAAAAGTACATCCAAGAGAAAGTCAGCTTGCACTCATGCACTCGAACTCGGTAACTGCTAAAGAGATGTCTTCACGGAGCACGGTACCAGAAGAGTTCATACATTTACCTTTTCCTTGTCAGTTTCCCTAATCCTCATCTCCCAGCAGTTCCCACACCCTACAACCATCTCACTTTCAACATTCCAGTAAAGCACAAGTGCGTGCCTTGTAAAACGCAGCTTGAATCACATGCCACAACACTACAGACCACTTTCAAAGATGAGTAGAAATATATAAAATTCATTTTAGTTCCTAACTACACCATGGTACTTCCCAAAACAAGGACAAAGTTTTCCACTTCAAGCAGAAAAAAACAAACTACAGGAAACAGGGTGGAACAGCAGCAGATTCCACTCATAGGAGTGACGTGACACAGCTCATGCATTCATTTTTAGATTAATTTTTTTTTTTTTTGGGGGGGGGGGGGGATAATTTTATACCACAATTCTTTTTCCAGGAGTGACAAACACAGTCCCCTGTCTTCATTTCAGTCTCTAAAACACCCCAACAGATCTCTAAAATTCTGGAAGACAATATTAAGAAGGAAATTCTCAGAACAGTTTCCATCGGTTGAATTTAAATAAGAAACCTTTTGAGCTCAAAGTAAGCACATGCTTAAGTTCGACTGCAGTCTTCACACAAACTTACAGCAGTTTGCTTGTTTGATTTTGGGTTTTGCTTGTTTGTTTTTAAGAAGTAGGAGCTTGTTTTTCTGCCCTTTAATCCCTACATAGGGCTAGCTAGCAAGGCCATACACAAACACTTCTGCGGCTCACTGACTCCCAGGCAGATCCCGTTCCAGGATGTCCATTACTCCACAGAAGCTGGGGCTTTGGCTTTTTGAGAAATGCTCTTCACCTCCCCATTTTGAGCTTTTCAGTGTCATTTCTTCGATCGTTAAGAATTACTTTTGCAGCTTACGTTATGCAACAAAGCAACAGACATCCTTTTTCCTAGTCTATTAGCACTTAGCTCATTTTGATGCTTAAAACAGTCAGATAGGAGTATCTGGTATAAAAATTCAAGCTACTTACAAGTTTGCTGACAGCGTTTACAAAAAGCAACTGTACTAGAGCCTTTGTTTGCTTAAATTAATCACCAATGCCAAGCTAATCAGAAAAAATTTCACTGTGGTCTAGAAGCAGCAAGTTCTCTCATGTCCATTCTGCAAATTTCTCAGCAGCAGAGGGATCCAATTTATACGTAAGAGAAATGGAAGGTACCCAAGGACCTTCAGCTGTGGAAAAAAAGCCTTTGAAAATGTTCTGCAGGTACCAGGGTAGCGGTCCCCAAGGGCATGTGGCAGGGGGTTAAGGAATCAGGACACAGCCTGAAGAAAGCTGGATATAACCAGAGCGTAAGCACAAGACATGCCTTGTCACAAGCAGCAGCAGAGACTCAGACACTTGTTCCTCAAACACAACCTTTTTTCTTTTTTGCTCTGCTTTTCAAAGAAATAACTCCCCAGAACATTCAAGTCAATCACACACACCGTTTTCATTAACGTTTGCACAACAGTTGGATGCAATCACAGCTCGTCACTACCTACAACCTCTAAAAAGAGCTTCAAGGATTTTTCTTTGCCAATATGTAGCTCAGCAATCCACTTCAAACGTCATCCTGACACAGACAGGCTTGGGTTCAGTATTCTCCAGTGCTCACACGTGCACTGGGTTATTTAGAGTTAATAAGATTAGTCATGCTAATAAAAAACCCTGATTCAGAATTTGACTAAGGTGAGCACTGGGCACAGTGCCCCTGGATATAAAATTAAATTAATAACTTGCAGGGCTTATGGTAGATCCATGCTTTCACTGAAGCAAATTTTTCCTGATTAGGAGCAGTAGTTTCAAAGGAAACATTGCTCCATTCACAACTCCTCTACAACTAGTATTTATGTACTGAGAATAAGCCAATAACAAAAAAAAAGCACAGAGTCAAGAAACACACCATCCCTACCAATCCCTTTCCTTGTAACTCCTCCTGCCAAAGACACACCAGCTACCACAGGAAGCTTTGGGATATAAGACGTGGCAACAAAAAACTTCTTGGATTGTCTTTCTTCTTGCTCTCCAAAAGGACCTGATGTGTGAAGTTCCAGTAATTGCAGAATGATGAACCGAAGGTGAGGCACCCACGACACTGATCTATTTTGACCTGCAACCAGATAGTTGCTATAATCCTCAAAAAAAAAAATCCCCACCATCATTTATGGTCTCATATATGAAGGTACTAAAGAACAGCATGATACACAAAGTAAAAGTCACACTGATCTTCTATTTTTCCAAAAAGTAACATCACTTAGAATTGTGCTGTGGAGGGAAGTGCAGCACACAGGAACCCAGTGACCACAGGACAAATGCACCAGCAGCGCCTTCCATAGGTGGCTGCGACCATTGATACCCCAAATTCTGACATCCCAGTGAGTTTAACTGTCCTTTCCGGGCACAAGCAGTGTCACAGGTCAGCAGAAACCAGAGGGAATAGCTACTCTGAAGCTTAAGTGCCCTCTCCTACAGTGCCCTCTTCTCTCCTTGCACCTGATCCAAAGCTCTTGACTGAACAAACATTTCCCATGAAGATCAGCACCATCGGTCCTGCTGTAATTTGCCTCATTAAACTCTCCACAGGCAATTTAAACACCTGTGAAAGAACATATTTAGTTTTAATTTTTACTTTTTACATTTCCATCCAATGGCTGAAATGCACATCTAACACATTTCTGATACACTCACTTGGGTCAATACAGAGTCCTTAATCTCACACCTAGTTTTGAGCACTGTGCAGCCTTCCTGAAGTAATAGATCCAGTTTAAGATGGGTATCTGTAACTTTTCTTTACAGTAACCACCTCTTCATACCTTAAAATTTCTATGAAAGCAGGTAAAGGTCTTCAACCGAGGTGGTAACACATTCCTAGAGATCATTTTGTGACAATGGAACCTTGTTATGCCTCAAGGGGGGAAAAAAGAACACCATTTATTTAATAAGGACTTTACACAACTCTACTGTTTTCGTTACTTATGAAGCAGAAATATTTACAACTTTATCTGCTGCCTTCACAGTGCAGGAACAGCACAAAGAGAAGGACATCTGGTGTAAGGGAGCATTCCAGTTCAAAATTCAGCTGTCTTGTTTGGTTTTTTTTAAGACAAAAGAGCCTCAAAACTACTGCCAAAACCAACCCAGTTTCACTGCAGTCCATGAAGCAAAAGTTGAGGGGTGGGTTGGTTTGTGCTTCAAGGAACCTATGAATGTCTGTAACAACAAGGGTAATATCAGACAGCCTTTGCCCGATACCCAAATAGCTCAAAATTCAAAGGAGAAGCCCTTTCCCTTCTGGCTGCTTTGCTAAATATGTGTAATTATAGGAAGCCAAAATCATGAGTAAAATATTTAAAAAAAAAAAAGCCAAGAAAAACCTTCAAAATCTACGATATTGAAAAAAAATAATAATAAAAACACCTCTCCAGAACCAAATGAAAAGCCTTGGCTTTAACAAGTCAAACAGCATCATTGTCCATAATAAGTATATAATGAAAAAGCAAAACGTCACTGCAAGAGATGTTGGGTGATGCTTCCCAATAACTTTCCAGTTAATTTTAAAACAATTTAATGAAAATATGGGTGCCCTTATTTTAAGGGTAATTAACACTATTACATTACTTTGAGCAGAACCTATATTTTATCAAATCCAGGGTACGTTATTAGCTTTTCACAGGTTTATTTTACAACATTAAAACCTCTTGAATCATTAAATAAACCCCGTGTTGTTAAAAAATAAAAAGGAAAGAAAAAGGTCTCTTGCTCCGAACAACATTTTGCAGTATTTCATCATGGTACCCTTGAAATAATTCAGGAGTACATCTGGAAGGGAGGAAAAAAATACACAAATCATTGTAAATCCTGATGTGCATAAGGTCAAATAGCATCATACAGAGAAATATAAGTTTTATCAGATCTTCTCAGCAAAACATCTCTAAAACATCACACATGGGGCATGAAATTGAGGAAATTGCCTCCCTCTTTTCATCAGCTTTTTTTTTTCCTGCAGCATTTGTATCAGGCTCTTCATGATGTTGCTTAAAAGACAGGGAACTCCAGACAATTATACATTCATGAGTGTTATGCTGTGTGCTGCTCAGAGGCAAAAATAAGTCATCAAATTTGTTTATGACAGTCTGAAAACCAGCACACTCAGAGTTTCCTACCTATTAATGTGATGGCTTCCAAAGAGCTGTATCCATTTTGTGGTTAAAGCTATTTTTGGATTATTTTTAAAGAGTTTATATTTTGACCGTCACATAATCAAACAAACCAGAAAAGAGACAGCAGCCGGATAAATCTATTCCCACAGCTCTCCAGAGGGGCCCAGCCGACGCTGTAGCAAGAGCTGACCTTCTCCACCTGCATTAAATTGAGACCCGCAGGACCAACGCCGCTGCCACCGAAGCAACCCCTGTGGCCACCGGATCATTGAAAGAGTAAACGCGTGATGAGGCTGCAAATACCCCTCCATCTGCATTTCAAGCTCAGTTTTTCACAAATGTAGGAAGTGGTTAATACATACAATAATGATTCTGAACACTAAAAAAAAAAATCCTATGCATTTCACAATTTGGTTTTATATCGTTAGCTTAGATAGCAGGACTTTGATTTGCCCCTTAGAGTAAGTCAGGAACTGCAGAGATTTGACTGAGTTTAACATATAATTAATTATGCTACTCAACAGTTAACTTTGTGCTACCCAGGAAAAAGGTGTGTTTTAGCAGAGGGATACAAAAAGCCTGTGATACCAATTAGGGCAAAAAAAATTTTCATTATATAAGTGCAAGACAAGGAATAAAATCTTAGTTCAGCTTTGGAGCTTCTGTCGTAACACCAGCTGGCTTGGAAAAAGTAGGTTTCTGTTTAAAAAAAAAAAACCTGTTTATTCTGCTGTTGCAAGAAAATGTAACTCAGATACTGATTTTCTGGAAGCCATACCAGAGTAAAGCTGGCCAAAAAGAGTCACGCAGTAGAACCTTAATAAAAAGTAAGAAAGCAGATACAGACAGTGCTCACAGAGAAAAAAAGAAAGAAAAAAGAGACATTCTGTGGTCATGG
>VXBJ01007791.1:1079563-1094773 GCA_013400055.1 Nycticryphes semicollaris | reverse complement strand
AAAAAAAAAAAAAATCAATATTTTTGGAAGCGTAACTACAGGAGAAAAAACATCAACTAGTTGTATACAAACAACATACATCACAGTTGAACATTTATAACCCAGTTTCTGTATCCTGTGACTTGGGGAGGAGGGGGGGAAATCCCACTGAAGTTAGNAAAAAAAAAAAAATCAATATTTTTGGAAGCGTAACTACAGGAGAAAAAACATCAACTAGTTGTATACAAACAACATACATCACAGTTGAACATTTATAACCCAGTTTCTGTATCCTGTGACTTGGGGAGGAGGGGGGGAAATCCCACTGAAGTTAGTAACTGCAGAAGTTATCCTGCGACCACGAACACAGAAGTTTCAAAACGCTTGAAATTACACCTCACGTACATACTCTTGAAAAAAAAAACCCAAACAACACAACTGCATTTTTCCTTGGCCAGGAACAAACTTTCACAGAGAATATGGGAGAGGAGGAAGAGCTTACAGAGCAAAACCTGTACTGTGTTTAAACTCTTGATTAAACACACATGAAGCCAAACAGAGGAAGTGCCTTCTCCTAAGCTGGCCCTGTTAAGGAAGTGCAACGCAGCAGCGAGGTTCAGCTCCAGGCTTCCCCTTTTCCATGGCACGGCAGGATGCAGCTCCCCTCCCTGCTCTACTTAACCACAGCCTTCACGGGCCAGGAAGCGCCGCCAAGCGTGTTTAGCTTTGCAAAATTGGCTTCTTGTCACAAATGCAACATTGCAGTTTCCCACTGAGAGCTGGCACTTGCTTACTCCACCGTAACTACAGGAAAAGCCCATTTCTGCAATCTCAAGGAGGCACCAGCCAGCAGGACTGGTAGTAGGAAAAGCACTTACAGGACCTGCCTTTTTCACATGAAAACCTCAAGTAACAATGTAATTCCATCCTTCTTTCTGTATTTCACTGCGTGCCCAAGAAGAGACGGTGCACAGTGATCACTCAGTGTTTCTAAACGAAAGAGCTGCCCTCCCAACACCATTGCACCTGACACCAACGACCGAGAAAGGCAGCCAGTTTTTCTGTTCTTCTGTTCGCTACCAACACAAGGATGGGCAACTCTCCCAGCCTGACAAACCCCACATTAAAATATCTTCAGAAGGCATAGCAGGACAAAAAACACTACATGACCTGGACAACCAAGGGAGCAAATTCAGGGATATTCCCCAAGCACGAGATGGCCACATCTCCAGGTCTTACAGCTTTCTACTACAGAAAGGAGCTGGATGAGGCCTCACCACAGAGCCCTGCACCCAACCAGCCCTTCACCTGCTTCCCAAAGCTTTAGATTTTATCCTCAACAAGCCAGACGTCACTTAACCATGGAACAGGGCAAGCCACATGGCTCCCTTGGATTTGAAAGGCACTTGGGCTCTCCTTGAAGACCTTGTGCACCTCCCAGACAAGACTTCCCCCAGCATGGGAATTCCGAGCTCCAAACTGGACAGAACAGGCTTCTGAAGAAGGCGGCTGCTTTTCTTCAGGCAATGCCAGAACAAGTATGGACTCTTAGACTCTGCAAGCCAGATCTCTGTCTGTATCTTGCACATTCAGCTTGTAGGACAGCCCAGCCCCTCCCTTAGATATCCTTTCAAACCGTCTCTGTCCTCTCCTCCTCCACCCTCCTCTTTTGCTCTGCCTCAGATGGTGTCTCCCAGGGCAGGCAGCCCCATCATCCCCAGCCCAAGCAGCTCCTTGTCTCTTCAATTCCCGGTTTGCAGAGAAATGCCAGTTGCAGGTGGACATCCCAGCTGGGCACAGGTCCGTGACACCTTTAGCCCCATCACACCCTAACACAACCCCACTGAATGTGAAGCTACCCCATAACCTGTTCTTCAGCCCTTCAGTTGTGAGCCTGCTGGCAATTGCACAGCAGTTGTGGACTCACTCCTCCTGTATCTTGGATTTCCAGCTATAGAAGAATTCCACAGCAGCACAGCCCATTGCCGGTGACATGATCCACAGCTGATAAGGGACTCGTGCATGAATTGCTTGTGAGCAACATATGGCTCAAGAGTCACTCTAACCCCTGGGGTTAAAAACTTAAAAAAAAAAAAAAAAAGGGAAGAAACAAATGTGGAACGTCAATTAAGTACTAAAACTAGAACCATTCCCTGGTGACAGCAGGGTGAAAATGAAATTTCAAAGTGGAAACACATTTTCACAGTTGTGCTGAAGCACCCTTCATTATGATTTCACTTAAGTGTCCTCATTAGAAAGGGAGAAACAGTAGCAGTGTGTAATCATTAAGGTCATCCAATGTATTTTTGAGTCCCCAACACTCAATTATGTTTATTGAGACTCCAGAAACTACCATAAACAGCTTGAGAGCGTGTAGCATCTGCTACTTCTAAGATGAGTCACGGTAGGAAATTCCCCTATATTTTCTAGGAACCAGTTCAGCAGCCAATGCTTGAAGCTGCGATCTGAGTATATACGCACCCACACAAGCGAGAAGAAATAACTGCTATCAATAAATCCACATTATATTTGATGTACTGACTGCACATTTCAAACAAGAGATTACAATTAGAAAAATTATTTTGGGAAAACATTCCCCAGTTTAATTTGAATGCAACATAAATTTTGTCAAGATCTAGCACGGACAGAAGAGACTGGAAGAAAGAGAAACTAATTCAAACTGTATGAATTTGAGGAAATTTTGAAGGAGGAAAGTAAATACACAGCAGAACTTTAACAGCCCGTAGCACGTGCCTGCATTTTCAAGTGCTGCATCATGAACTGTATCATCTCTTACCATACACGTCCCTCCCCAAACTCTAAATAATCTCAGCCCCCTACCCCCCAGCTTCCGTCTTATCGGAAGCTACAAAGGATCAGACTCCCTCTCGCCTTCTGTTTTCTCTCCACTCTGAAAGACTACACCAGAAATGCCTCAGTTTCAACAGGAATCCCTCTACTCCTTCCCCCTGTCCTCAGATGTCCCTTATCCCGGGGACACTGGGCATTTACTCTGCTGACAGCAAGATTCCTCACACTGCAGGGCTGGCTCATTCAGTTTCTCCTCTCAGCCCCCAAACACCCCCCTCCCAGGATATTTCAGCAGCAGCCTCTAAGATTGGTGTCAGGAATGAACCCTGATCTGTACTTGTACCTGGGTTCCAGGTTTCAGATCAGCCTATCAGAACAATATGGATTTTAAAAATCAGGTCACATTACTAGATGACCTTCTAATGAGGGAATGTAACTTCACCAGCAAAGCAGAATTAATTTCTACTTCAGTGGATACTGAAGAGATGAGCCTTTTGCCAGGCACAAATTCATGATCCAAGCCAAATATTCATTAAGGTATTTTATATGGTTTTGATTCATTTTAACTGCTTTACTCCGTGGCCAATACAGATGCAAGGAAACTGGGAAGACATAGTATTTCCACGACAATCCCTACAGCCTTGGAGCATTGGTTGTGTACTTCAAGCTGTGATACATTTTGGGTTTTGACTTCTGATAGCTACAGCTCAAACATTTGTCTGCAAGTAGCAAACTAATAACGCTTCCAGATAAGCCCTCAAGCTCCTAGAATTACTGAATAGTAGTAGTCTCACCTCCGGAGAGTACAAGACGGCCTTCTTGAATTACCAGGACTCTTGATAAAAATCCAGTAGGACAACAGAGAAATTCCACCTCCCTTTTGAATACCTGAAAGTTACATCCTCATCTATCAATGGAGCGACCTTAGAACAACTCCACCACAAACCACCAACACCCTGTCCCAGGGTGAACAACTCGGAAGGACACTTACTTACACAAGACAACTAACACAGGGTAAGATTCACTATTTTTAACCATGAAAGTGCCTGCAGAGAGTTAAAAGCCCTAGTATCTGAGTACAACCNCCCACATCCCCCCCCCCCCCCAACTAAGAGTCCATTAAAGAGAGTTTTCTGTTACTGAGAATTAGCGCCCAAACTCATATGACCATGGACCAGTCATTAGCTCTCTTTTAAGATAGGACACCTTCCATAAAATGGGTCACCACTCCATTTATCTGCAATATTTATGCTAACAATTAATATCTCCATGCAGGACCTTAAATATATACTCCTACATAGCTTAGAACTACATTTGAATAGTCTTTAATGCTATTCTAATAAATTAGCAGTAGTAGGTCACTAAGGACAAGAGTAACTACTACTCCACTAATACTTAGCACTTGGCTGTTGAGAAGTGCTTAATTACCACAGCAGCATCATAACGAGAAGTCTAAGAGCAAGTTCAGAGCAGCAGCTGGAAACTTTCAGTCCATTCTGAAAGTTGCTTATTCTGAAATCAGCTGTATAAGCAAGTCTTCTCTATCAAGTGATAAATCTGACTGTAACAGACACAGAGTTCTCCCTGGCACTCACTGAACCCCCTCGCCAGCATCAGAGGTATCCTAAGATGATTTTTTTTTTTTTTTCCCTTTTCTTCCCCCCACCCCCAGTCATTGAATTTTCCCAGAGAAAAAAAAAAAGGTATGATTGGGGGATTTTCAGGTATCACCTCATGAAAAGTAGCTGGAATTCTCTGCAAATATTTACAGTAAATGAAAGGTTTCTTCTGAAGCACCAGATCACTACAGTTGGTAGCAAATTGCAGTAGAGCAATCTATAGGTATTTCAGTTCCAAAGGAGAATATCAATTATATCACCATTTCTTCTCTTTTTAGATGCCACATGGCCTTTAACTGCAAAGCAACATTCATTCAATCCCAAAGCAGAATCAAAAGATGTCAACACAATCATATTAATATATCTAGTATCTCGTTTCGAGCTGCAATCAGTGCTAGACAGAGGAGATGAAGATACAAAGATGAATATTACAATCAAAACTTCTACAGATGGTAAATCCATTCAAATCCCAGAGCCCTTCTGCTTTTCCAAAAACGCAAATCTGAATTCCCTGAAACAACAGGGAAGTGTTTTAGATGGGGATGTCTGTGCACGCAATGGCAAAAATCCACCCTAACATGTTTCAAGTTGTGCTACAGAAAGTATTCTTGAAATCCAAACAAACACTGGATTTGTCAGCTGGGTCTCTGGAATTCTGAAGAAAAGCTCAAAAGCAGTTGTTCCAGGAAACCTGCTCAGCCAAATGGCCATCACACACTTGTTGGATTTCACCTGTCTCCTAAACTGTCACCTGTACAATAAGAGTTGATATTAGTCCAAGAAGTGTAAGGTAAGTGTCATTACTCATTATATAAAGTGTGCTCATGACACTCTGCCTTATTTCCCGCTCTACAAAGAGCAAAATTGTGGCTTCCAAGTAGCTCAGCTCCTTGACAGAGAAAAGCACACCACTGCTGCTCCCCTCACTCACAAGAATTACATGAACTGATTTTCCAGAATGGAGAAAGTTTAAGGTTTGGCAGTAAGGGACTGCTGGGTACGCGATGCCCGTCATCGCCAGGAGTTCCACCTGCAGAACATCTGCAGGATTCCTGCAGTGACCTGGTTGCCCCAGTTTAATTTTCAGCTGGCAGCGCTCACAGAGCACAGCATCCCTGAGGTACCTTCACAGCATGCAGGAAGAGCTCAGCATTACAGTTTCCAATGCAGCATCGTGCACCCGTAACTCCAGGCTAAACTACACTAACAGGCATTAGAACCTTGTGTTGCAGCTCTACCTTTACCTCGTCTGGATGAAGGGAGGATCCAAAGATTTCACCTGATCAGTAAGTAGATTAAAACTGGCCTTTTCCAAAGAGTCTGATTCACCTCCCCCACTATACACACACAGCCTCAAGACACTTCTTAGAAAACCCCCTGAAGTACATCTGCATAAATTCTTCAATTCAAAGCCCACCAACTCTCAGCATTGCATCTTCCATCTCTGGTCAACAGCCAAATATGAACATTGGCATTTTAAAACAGTGTTTTAAAAACCACTGCAAGTCCATGATTTCTCTACGAGTGTTACCCAGGAAGACAGAACCACTTCCATGGCATGTTAAACATCAAGCAAGCAGGCAACCATCCCACAGCTTGCCATGTGTGTGTTCATTAACCAACCACTATACTGTAAATATGACCAGTGACCTTTCCATCTGCAGAGTGTAAAACAGATTCCAAACCTGTAACTGAGATGTCAATACCGAGCTTAAAAATTAATACATGAGCTGAGTGGAGGAAGCCTCACCACTGCGCAAGAACAGAACTAATGAAGTATTTTGTCACCAAAGATGGGCCAACACCCCAAGAAGCGCGAAGGGAAGTACAAGCAGCAAAGCCATTTCACATCTGAATGACAGAGACATTTAACTATTTACTGCATTTCTGTCACCACCATTAATTTCACAGCCCTTGCTGTAACATTCAACCCAAAAACTGAAGGAAAAAGAATCCAAGTGTGCACCCTGAAGCGCAGCAGACTGAGACCATCCTGATCCTCCCCGTCCTATCACCCACTGCCAGACGAGACTGGACTTACTGAGAAAGCAAGATAAATTAACAGTCAAAACAAACACAAAATGCCCTGTAAATCTCAAAGGGTAACCCAAGACGAACGCTAAACAAACCTGGTAGATTTTAAAGGCCACACAGAAACCACAGTGTCCTTCAAAGGGCTGTACGATCTTCCAAGCCAGGGACAGACAGAGCACAAGCAATTTAAGGACAAGGAACAAGACGACCAGAACAAAAAGAAAAGTGAATCGATTTTATCTGATGCACATTTTTGAAAGCTAATCAAAATACATCACAATTAAAATTAATTACAGGCCAGCAAATGTTCTAGTGCTCAGAAGGTATTAAAACATATTCCACAGCAACATTGTGTTTTCTGGTGTGTGTTTGTCCTTGGAAGTTGTGGGTGTTTGGGATCTGTGTTTAAGTCAGTCCCACCACAGGCAGCAGAGCCTTCTTACTACCTGCTAAATTACACACTTGCGCGGAGACATTTGGCAGCCTTACATCTGGGTTCAAGATTTCCACTTGAGCCACCAGAAGTTTCTTGACTCAATTCTGTAAATGCATTATTTGGCATGTAATTTAGCAGGGAGAATAAAATTTTAAAGCTGCTTCTGTAAACAGTGGAATATGCCCAGATTGCTATATAGAGATTCTGGAAAAGCTACAAGGAATTTAGCTACTGTTACATATACTTTTGCCTCTATTGGCCTGGAAATGCCTCTTAGCCCTGTACTTCCTTCCAGAGCTAGTTTATGCAACCAGTAATTGAAAGCATTCATCATCAGATCTTGCTTGTTCACTATGAGACACTGTAGATTTCAATGCAGCTTCTTAAGCAGAAAAAGCCAAAGAGCCACCACAAAGCTATTTGCAAAGGCAAACAGGGCCTAACGTGAGCTCAGTGAATGAACTGGTCTTTGGGGAACAAAAAAAAGACAGCGAGAGCAGCACATCCTTCAAGATCAAGGTGAAGAGAGATGTTTTGGTAACAGAGGAAAAACTGATACCTAAGATACACCTGCTCTGCTGACAGAGGAAACCTTGCTCTAGATTAGAAGTCTTCAGACTTTCACAACCCACCTGAGGCAGCTCCAGACAGTTTAAAGCAGCATAAAAATCATTTCAAAATACGTTGTTTGAGAGCGAGGACAGAAACTATATGCCCTGGTACTCCAGTATGACAGTATTTCACTGTCATCTCAGCATCACGCTGTTTATGGTACCTTTAAAAGGTACCTTGAGCCACATCTACCTCCGCTCTTTCACTCCCAAAATTCTAGTGAGGTCCTTCCTCTGACCACAAAAGCTTTTTGTCTCTTCTGCTCACCTCTGCTTTTAAGAGCTGCTGTGCCAGGTCAGCAGATTTGGACAGTACTTAAGCTGCAAATGCTGTTTATTAGCCTTTCTGGAACACGCTGCTGGTTTCACAGCTATTCCTCACACGGGGCAGCAGCGGTGTGTGTCGCTGGCAGTCTAACCCCAGCTCACGAGACAACACGGGGTCCTCAGGCCACAGGATACCCCCTGGTGCAGAAAAAGCATCCCCGCTTGTGTGGTCCTCACCTGGACAGGCAGAGGGCTTCCATCTGTGAAAAGTTCCCTTAATTTTCATCAAGAAAGCCTGTGATACACACTATTAATGCTGCAGCAAATGCACATGGGTATGCACTGCTGAGTTCTGGTAGCCTTTGATAGCATCTAATACAAGAGGGAAGAGGAAGCAAACCAGGAAAACATTGCTATACGTGTTTAAAAAACTTGTGATTTTTAATAATGCATTTTAAGATCACCAACTCTGAAGCAAAACGGACAGAACTTTTTTTTTTCCCATTGATGTGCTGATAGCACTCCAAGAGCCATCAGAGAACAGGTATTTTAGACCAGTGCAGCAGAACAGACTGATCCCAGGAAGGAAAGCTCACCCACTGTGGCAAAAAATCAACATAGGAACGGTAAGTTTATGCCTCCATTATGCTGAAGAGCTTAAAATGGAAACATTCTATACATCTCTCTTCAGACCAGGATAAACACCAAAGAAAAATGAATCACTACTACCAGAAGGGACTGGAAAATACACTGCAGGAAACTGATAGTATCTTCTGCCTCTATTTTCTACCCATGAAAAAGTCCTTATGATCACATTGTAGCACGTTTTTGCAAGGAAGGAACAATATCAAATCCACTATTTTCACTTTTTTCCTTTAATTAAGCTTTTGTATTTCTCCAGCTACAGAGGCTGATTTAGAAGGTCTCACCTTTCCTTGCAGGTCCCACTACATTTATGATCTTAGCTATGGATGCTAAACTCAAACTACAAAACTCAACAGCAGATAGAGATACTCATGAGACGCATCATACCCCATTCCTGCAGCTTCAGAGATTTAAAAAGACTTCAGGATTTCATGGAAAAAATGAGGACAAAGAAGTTTTTTATGTTTTGTGCATTTTTGAGAGACAGGGAACTGCTGGAGTGAGTCCAGCGTAGGGCAACAAAGGTGATGGAGGGATTGGAGCATCTCCCTGAGGAGGAAAGGCTGAGAGAGCTGGGACTCTTTAGCTTGGAGAAGAGGAGGCTGAGGGGAGACCTTATGAATGCTCATAAGTACCTAAAGGGTGGGTTGAAGGAGGATGGAGCCAGACACTTCTCAGTGGTTCCCAGTGACAGGACAGGGGGCACAAGCTAGAACACCGGAAGCTCAGCTCCACTCAGCTCCACAAGGAGAAACTTCTTTGGGGTGAGGGTGTCAGAGCCCTGGCAGAGGCTGCCCAGGGAGGGTGTGGAGCCCCTTTCTCTGGAGACCTTCAAGCCCCACCTGGATGCAGTCCTGAGTGATGTGCACTGGGCAACCCTGCTTTGGTGGGGGAGTTGGACTGGGTGAGCTCTAGAGATCCCCTTCTGACAATTCCCCTATTCTGTGATTTAGTATGAAAAAAAAATATTAAAATCTTCTACACAATAGCTGACAGCTTCATTTATCAAACATTTTGATAAAAAGAAAAAAAAAAAGAAAGAGATAAAAAGCTTCATATTCATAATGAGATAGTCAGAAGCTAAAAATAAATGGCCAGCTGCAATTCCCACCGTATGCAGCCAGGCAGAAGTGCTTCCTTCTCCCCCTCCCCATGCACTCACATGCTCACTTCCTTCTTCATTGCAACATCAGAAGCTGAACTTGACGCCAGCGAGCCACAAAGTCCTACCCCGAATTTAAAGTCACGCCCCAGTAATTACATAAAATAAGCTCTTAGTACATGTGGTTCAAAAAAAAAAAAATCCATTTACTCAACTTTAATTTTGCTTTTAATTCCAAAATAGTTTGACTGGTCATAAGATAGAAAAGCAATTTTCATTTCTGAGGTTCGCTCCTTCCACCCAGATGTCTCTATTATTTTTTAAATATCACAGAGGAACATCATCATGATTGTTTCTCTTGCTGCTATGGAAATCACCCCACACACACCAAAAAAAGCCCCCCAAAAACTGTATTTGATTTTCAGTTTTTGCACATAAAACAAAGAGGGAGGATCGCAATAGTGGGCAAGAGAAAGAAAAAAAAAAAAAAGAGGAGACATAAGATAATGTAAAACTCAGTTGTGCAGATGTCCCTCTCAAAAGGTGGCCCTAGACATCAGGGTAATACAGAAAAGCAGCAAAGGCCCTCCAAAAATCTTTGCCTTTGGACTGGAAGCTTGCAACGTGCTTTTCTCCAACCTGCCTTCTCTTACAAAGCAGCACACACAAATTCATGAACAGAAAATCCCCTCTACATTGCATACAGTTTTTCCCCTGAGAAGGCAGAATAAATCATAACAGTCATTAATGAAATTTTGCGCTCCAGTGGTGCCCTGACACTAAAAAGGCCAATTAAAACCCTATTTAGACCAGGAGATGGCTCCAGGACATACAGCCCGTATTACCCCCCATCCAGAATGAACTCTAGATGTTGGGCACAGCCTGGGCAGGGTATGCCACACACCTAAACAGCAACCAGCATTTTCCCTAGTGCCCATAAACACAGCTCCCCAGCCACCAGTTAGTCACCAAAGTGCAAAAGCCTGGGTTTAAATACCCTAATTTTTTCAAAAAATCAAAACAAAACCAACCACCACAACTCCTCCTAGTTGTTTGCCCCAACCAGTCAAGGACAGGAAGGACAGCCATCCACTTCATTAAGCCAGTCTGAGCTTTGCAACAGTTTTCTTAAATCCCCAGTTAGGGGGATTTAAGGGGGAGGTAAATTCCACCCTACATCCCCCTTCTACTACCAGTAGCAGCAAACACTTGCGGTTCTGCCACATTAGCAGTCAGCACTAGGAAGTTCCTTCTGCCAGGCACCCAAGATGAGAGCAGTAACTCTTCACGTCCACAATCTTACCATCTTCTACACAGCTCTGGAGCCTCAGGAACACAACAGCACAGGATACAGAGGGAGCTCCATCCAGACAATCAGCGTTCAGCTGAGCTTCACAAGAGTTCTCAATTTATGAATGATGACACAAATTAAGCCGTTCTCTTTGTTTTAAGGCAACTGGGAAGCCAAGAGATCATGAATATGAAAGTTCTTTGACTTCCTCTCTACACACCCTTGAGACTCTTAGCCACAACCTCACCAACAGCAGCTGCACATGCTCTTTGGATGGAGAGGCCCTGCCAGAGCCAAGCGCTCTTTATCTGAGATGTTTAAGTCTTTAGACATTCATCACAAATTCCCCAGATGGCTTCGGGAGCCAGGTGGGCTTAGCAGCTCTCAGGAAGATTTCTGCTGTGCTGTACTGGTTATCTGAACTAAAGATCTTCCTAAAGTAAAAAAAAAACAAACAAGCAAACAGAAACCTTCCTCATTTGTATTAGCGAAATAGTCTACTTGAAGAAAATGAACATGCATTGGTGCTTTCTTTTCTAATTTTAGGATCGTGGTTATATGCTATAAGCAATTCTCACACTTCAAGAGCAAATTGCACTTAATATAAAGAAACAACTTTGCACCTACACGATTCCCATCATATGGTGCCATGACATTTTAAAAAGCCTTTGTATACCTGAAGTATGCAATAAAACTTTGTGTTTGGCAATTCCTGTTTGCTTACGTGTCATCATCTTCCAGTCAACACTCTCGGTGCCTACAAAACAAGCATTCCACTTGGGGTTTTCCCATTGTTTCTTTAAGGATTTCTTTTTTTATAGGCTAAAAGACACTGAACAACTAACAGGCAGCAAAGTACATCAGCCTTTAAAAAAAGACCTTCCTTGTTTATATTACATATCTCAACATAAAACACTTTCAAAGACCAGAGAAGCTGTGGCTGCCCCATCCCTGGAGGGGTTCAAGGCCAGGGTGGATGGGGCTTTGAGCAACCTGGTCTGGTGGGAGGTGTCCCTGCCCAGGGCAGGGGAGTTGGAACTCTGATCTTTAAGGTCCCTTCCAATCCAAACCACTCTATGATTCTAAAAAGAAAAAAAAAAAAAAGCACAAGCAAGTAATATAAAGCACCAAATACAGATTTCGTAAAAGAGTTCTTCAGAAAGCAAGGTAAAGTACAGTGAAAGGAGGGTCTTTTAATTACAATTCAAGTCTTCCTCTGCAGTTTGTACAAGAAAGAAAGTGAAACTCCCTAATTTACTCACTAACGTAAACTTAACGGTGGTATGGGGTATTTTGGTTTGTTATTTTTTCAAGAAAGGTAACTCCCAGTATAATTTAGCAGTACTGACCCTACTTCTCCAGGGGGGAAGATTCATCCCTGTGCTCACTCCCCCACCTCTTCGTTCCTACCCCAGACCACTGGCTTTGCCACACGTGGTTATTTTGCAGCTGGATGGCTTTCCACAGCTGTATCACACTCTGGCAGCACAAAGGTTTGTGCCAACACAACTCAGTGGGAGAAAGGAGGGGCTAGGGGAAGAGCTGGTTTTAATTCATAAGTAACATCACTTAAAATTCATGTTAATTTACAGACTTGCAGTTTTAAATTCACAATTTATCAATTCCACACTCCCAGCCCCCTTATCCCTACCTCCTCAAGCCCTGTGTTCCAACAGGAATCCGAGGCTGCATTTTTCTTTCATTCAATACATTTCAAATCTGTCAACACACAGAAAACATATTTATATATAATCATGAAGAGACAAAACTCTAAAGACAAATAAAAATGTCTAGATTTAGACCTCAGCTGTCAAGGCTGCACTTGATTTTCAAGTACTTATGTGTGACACTGCTGAATTTTAAGACAGTTATTAAAATTTCATAAGATACCATCGCTAATGATTGACCACAACTATTTGGTTTGGAAAAAAAGCCCTGATATCTAGTCTTCGCTAAAATAGGGTTTCTCCATTCTTGAATAGTTGCTTATTACAGCGCTGGCCAGAAAGGATAAAATTCTGACAGATATTTTATAAACATACTATCAAATGTATTTTTAAAAGCTACAACATATGAGCATTCACATAAGTTTCACAAGTTGTCAAAAAACAACCTGAGCTTGAAGACCGCCAAATCTTAAGAGGTTTTTGTTATCTGCTTTACACCTTTTAATACCAAGTACTAAAATTTCTGTTGCCTAATATATTTTTTTAATGCTTTGTTCCATTTACAAAGTGAAAATATATCAGATTAAAATTCTGGCAGATATACAGGAAAAATTCAGCAGAACGTATAGGATTTCTTTTGACAAGAAGATGCTAAGGCCTCCTTAGCAGCAGAATAAGTAACCATCATGACGGTAAACCACCAAAATTCACTTAGGCTATGGCATGACCTGCATAAAAAACCAGCCATGAAATGGAACTGAAGCTCTCAAGGCGGTCCCAAACATTAATACACATGCTTTAGTTCTGCCCCAGACCAGCGCAGCGCTCCAGTGCTGCCACAGAATGGGTCCAGCCAGGGTAATTGAAGGTGAAGCCAGGAACAGCTACACTACTATCATAACTTCAGCTATTAAGACTCCTTAATGAATGGCCTAACAATAACCCAGGCTTCACCGGTTCTCTCATTGCGAGGGCCCTACCCATAACAAGCCCCTTCAACATTCCTAGTGTTTTCCAAAGATCTCACAGCATGAAGCCACTAACTGTGCTCTCATAGCCTTGTGAGGCTGGTATTAGTCAACATTTTTTGGGTTTTTTTTTTTCATTTAAATACAGATACAAAACTGAGGCAGAAAGGTAGCAAACAACTTCCCTGTGGATACACAGCTGACTAGTGGCATATAGAATCCTGATCTTCCAGATTCCAGCCCTGTCATCAGCCAAAAGGCCATCATTATGAGGAAAGAAATTAGTCTGGTCTTATAAATAGCATTTGAATATAAGCCTTCCTAAAATATTTGCAAGGAGTTGACCTTAAACACCAGCAGAGCAGCATGGGTAGCCTGGAGCTCCAGCCACCAGCCTGCATTTCAGTAGACTGGGGTTACTGTCCCTCTGCCTCTCTGGTGCCTCCAGAGCCTGGATCCAACACAAACTGAGGAACAGATCAGTCACCAATCTCCTTAGACCACCTCTGGCCGGTTTGGGCTCAATGTATCAAGAAACAGTAAGACTGCTCAAAAATACAAACAGCATTGTTCTAAAATACTCAGGAAGACAGGTAAAAGAAATGAAACAACAAGCCTTAGCCAGCAACTTTCTGCTACTTTATTGTAAGGGCCTGAATGATCGTGGTCAGCCCAGCAGAAATCTCACAATAACATGCAGCTGGAAACTTGAAACGCAGAAAATGTGTCCAACACACCTGAAATGTGGAGCACTTGGATACTCAGTCACCCTTCAGGATCTGAACTGCTCCTAGTATATATGACAGATCTACTTGCAATTTCTGCAGCTCTCAAATGCGTAAGTTAAGTACATTTTGATTTATGGTGCTACAAAGAACAAGGTCCTTTTGTGGATTACGGCTTCCAACACCTGCAGCAGATCTAATTCCTAGACTACATTTCCTGGAGCAAAATACTAAGATGATATTGATTTTGTACCAAAAAATCCTCTAACGTTTGCTTCCGCGAGAGAATAACTTCATTTGAAGTTATGTACTTTCTGGTAAAGCAACCCTAAAATACAAAATTGACAATTGCAAAAGCAGAGTTAAAGTCAACAAAGTAAAAAGAGCACTTTGTGTAGTTAAAAAAAAAAAGTCATTCCAGCATTTACTCATTTATTCTGGTTTTAGATCTCTGCATTACTGTCTCCTGCCCACCTGGGCCATCAAGTGCTGAACACAAGCTTTATAACCCTAACAGGAGCTTTTCCTCCATGGGAAGAACCCAAAATGGAAAGCTTGTTGTTTTCTCTGTGGAGGATCCCCACAGAGAGATACACAGAAAATACACAAGCAATTTTGAGAAACAACTGCCCGAGTAGAACAACAAGTTGGAAAGTCGGTTTGGTTTTGGTTTTTCTTTTAATTTCTCTTCCTCACTTCAAGAACAAAATGTGGTTACAGGCAGGGGGGCCATAAAATTCTCCTATTTTTGGCTGTCTGCTTCCCAAATGAACATCAGGCTCCTGACTATGAATTCATAAGCCTCAAACTTCAGCTTAAGGTTCACATCTCAATGCAAAAGCAGCAGAGTCAAAATTCACTGCATCCTGCCCGGGATGACAAAACTCATTGCATTAGTATGCATTAAAGCACCGCCTGACTGTGGAGGAATGGATGAGACCTGACTCTTAACAGAGGCTGTTTCCATCCCAGCTCACATTTAGGTCTCAATTATCTTATCTGCTCTGCCACTCGCATACTTTCCAGATAAGAAATGTTCCCCCCACCTTCCCCTT
>VXBJ01007791.1:984437-1078331 GCA_013400055.1 Nycticryphes semicollaris | reverse complement strand
AAAAAAAAAAAAAAGAGAAGGAGGTTTTTGCCTAGAAAAGCTGAAAGCAAACCATATATTAACACATTTTTAATACATCTACTTCCCATATAGAACAGAAAGGATTTCGCTTTTCGGGCTGTCATCCCACGTAGTGAGACTGAGCCATAAGAAAACAAACATCCCTCTGGATGGCTAAAAGGCTCAGAGAACTATCAAGCCAGAGTTGCTGAGGTGATCTTTCAGAGCTGTTTCAGAGCCTTTTCTGTAAAAAAAAAAAATAATAATAAAATAATAATCCTATCTCCTTTAGTGAAACACACAGTGAGTTCATACATTCATTCCAGTGCAACGGGCACACACACCACTTTGGGAAGAACGGTGCTTGCATTTAAAGAAATTCTTTGAAAATTTACCACTCCAGCACAGTACTGCAGCCCAACGCTAACCAGCAGCCAGAGCTGTTTACAAAGCTTTCTGCTCAGCGTCAGACTAAAAATCCAAACTCTTTTTGCTGTGTAATAAATCAGTGCTCTGCGTTTAACAATTTTCAGCGGTACCATATGCTACATACTCCCATATGTTCCATTACAAGGAAGAAAAACATCATCATCTCAACATGAATCATCAGTGACTATATTCTGGTAAATCTGGCTGAAACACTCACAACGTTCAAGGGCAACCCTAAATAAATCTGCTCAGGTTTATGCCAGATTCTGTGCAACAGAATCACAGCTCACTTATTTTAAAAAAATCAAGGAAAAAAAAAAGTGCTTTAACCCAGAAAGCGAGCACACTATTTGCATCTCCCCAGAAGCAGACTCACTCTGCACAAAATTTGGCATACATCCATCAATTCCAATCTAATAAAGACATCCTGCTCATAAAACGATGATAGTATCTGGTACTCCTAACACCTTTCATCCTAAACTGCTTAACGTATGTGAAAATATGCACTCTGCATACCAGATTCATTCCTCTCGGTGCTGAAAAGCAGTTATACTGGGAACACAGCATCTGCCACATGCTGCATCGTGGGCATTCTGGAGACTAAACCAACCAAACCAAAATAAAAACAAACCCATGTATGCATTTTTCAACTACAGAGAAATTCGGTAATAGTGTCTAGTTTCTCACACAGCAGTTTATCCAGGACTTTGTCATTTGTCCCTTTAAGGGTTGGGGACATTAATTTCTTGGATTTAAGTACAAACAGCTTTCCTTCTCTTCCCAAAGATGGTGCAACCCGCAGCGTAAAAGCAGCTTGTACCAAAGCAAAGTCATGACAGCCCAAAGCTGTGTCACAGCAAGATCACCATCTCCCCTTCTTTTGAGGAGTTACTTGCTCTCTCGGGTAACCCAGTATTTCACAGAGCGACAGCAGAAGGGGGTGCAAACAGGGGGCAATTCACTATTTCAAAACCCTAAAGACAACCTGATGAAGGTTGGTTCACCTGAAGGAGCTACGTTCTCCAGCTTTGCCCAATTAAACCCCACGATCCAACCATGCTTAATTACACTAATATTCAGGAAGACAGACTGAAATTAATACACCAAACAAACTGTGAGAATGTCCTTATTTGAAAGTCTTTTGCAGCTAAGTAGGAAGGCATCCGACTGCACGTTCCCACATAACTATTGGTTTCATTAAATTTGAAATAAACCAGAGTCCATTTCAACCTAATATTCAGGGTGGGGAAAAAATAGTAATTACATCAACATCAAGCTATTACCTGTTCAAGGGCATAAGTGCTTACTTCATTAACAACTCAGACAAACTTGTTTTGTAAGCTCCCTATATTAAATTTGAAATTTCCTTGCCCTTACAAATTAAACTAACAATTTCTTACACAAAGGGAAAGTCCAGCAAGACAACACAAACACAGGGATGAGTATATAAACAAGAAAACTTCCAAACTGCTCAAACCAAATGCATTCTTTGCCATCCTCAATAAGAACACACTTCTCCAAGCCAGCGAGACAACTTAATTTCAAAAATTTCTTTGATTTCACTTGAACAACCTTCTAAAAAAAGAAAAAATAATGACTATCAGCATTCCAAGTTTCCTCACTCTGAGAGCAAAACTCATTTTTACAAATCTATATTTTCAACAGGAAGTAAAAACTAAATAGCCATGGAATAATTCAACAGGATAAAGACAACACGTCACATTAGAAGTGTTGCTCTTCAATGGGATGAAGTGGGACTTTCTAAAGACTGAGCAGAATCTGCCATAAATAATTAGGAGGGCCCTTCAGCAGCTCAGGAGATGATTGACCACACCCAATTAATTTTCTTTAATTTCTATTTCAACTTTCCTCCTCATTAATTAGGAGCTGAGGTTCACATAGATTACAGTCCCTGGCATGCAATCACAGTGATGATTCTAAGTGGTGCACACTTATACGATGGCGCTTCGTGTGCTGTAATACACCCAGCAGATCAAAATGAAGACTCAGAACGTGTGCTACCTAGGTAAAAAACAAGGAGAGATTTCCTTCTTTTTACCCAAAATATCTAAGGAAACCCAGGTTTATCAGACAAATGCTTCCTAAAATACACTTTACTCAGTAAATTAAAGCAAACCTGCCATAGTGATTTCAGAGAGTGATAACACCACAGTGGCAGGAAAACTCACTGAGCTACCCTTGAAAGACCTAATGAACAGGCAGGCACAAGGCAATTGCATAATGTTTATTACACAGCACTAAGCCAAAGGTAATCAAATCCTTCTGGTTTAATCAATGGCCTTCAAATAAGGAAGTAGTTGGAAAATAGTAAGTATAAAACACAACACTCTTTTAGGCTTACTACTTTGACTTTTTTTTTTTAATAAAAGCATATCTACTAAAAGAGCTGAGCATGTGCTGAAACACAGTTTTATAAAAAACTACTTTTATAATATCTTTGATATCAAAGCTACAGTTTAAACTTTTATTCGCACTCAGTTTGCTGTAAGTGCTGTGACTGAACTATAGAGTGGTTCTTTTAAAGTAATCTGAACTCTCTCTTCTAACACAAGAACTGTTTTCTACTTTAAAACATTTACCTTAGGCACAAAGATTTATTTTTTTTTAAACAGAAAAACAGCAAATAAATAAAATAAAATGGAAAGCGTTTCACAAAGACCTCCTCCCCTGCCATTTCTCATATCCTAAATGTTGCAGCATTTAACGAGGCTGCAGAGCAACCTGGAACAAAAACCTGTAAAGGGAGAAAACAACTGGTCCGCAGTTCCTGGTCCAGCCTCACTGACCCACCCTTTGTACACAAACTCCCCTGCCATCCCCTCTGCTCCCCAAGCCACAGGGTGTCCCTGATGGCCCCTCTCAGCCCAGCAAACTCCAGCCCAGCTACAAAAAAGGATGTTCTCTCACAGGCATGACAGCCACAAGTCAGAAGAGAGTAGGAACAGAGCCCAGTTCTGTTAAGAGACCACACTATCCTGAAATGTATGGTGAACAAACTTAATAGCAAAAGCCTGTTGCTACCAGATCCATATTTACAATGTACATAAGTAGAAATAAAAGTTTTGGCTTGCAAGGATTCTTTTTAACAGTTAATGAATGTAATAATACAAGAGATGTACATACAGAGAGCCACTGTGAGTAATACACATACAGAAAAGTTAGTTTGCTATCTGAAAACTTGCAGATCGGGAAGACGGAAACAACCTAGCTTCAAGTTTTCCTCAGATCAGATACCAGAGGAAGTTATACGAGTTAGAGAGTAAATAAGAAATCTTGATTTGATAAAACCTGAAAAAACATTCATGCAGATATGAACATTTCGCAGCCTTAAAATAATTAACTCGTTAGATATTTGTATGAATTTCAATGTTACAAGAGTTTGTGAACAAGTATTTACATTTAAAACACTCCCTGTGTTGTAACATTGCTCCCTGAAGTCATACAGTTCGAAAGGCATGAACAGAGAGGAACAAGCATCTCTCCCCCCCAAACAATCCGTTATCGATGTAGAAATGCCAACGCATGTACCCCAATCTAGTACAAGATGCATTAAACTAATGACCACTAACAAAATAAGCTACATCACTCTAAGCATTGTAGCACTCTAAACATTTGTTGAAAGTATGTAAGCAGACCTTGGAGAACAGATTGGAGCCCACTTATCCTCACCCAAACATGAGCACCATAAACTGTGGGCAACAGTGTCTCAGCCCTGTTGTGCTCCTACCCAGTTAACTTTTAATCATGTTCTACTCCAGAACAGCTTCCGCAGGAGGCAGGAGTGTCCCCCCCATTGATATATAACCCTGAACTGCTTCTATCTTCTTATTTAGATCACTAACCCGTATGGTGGGCAAGGTAATTTCAAATCCTCTTGGGCAAAAAGTGGAAGTGAGCACAGCTTCCCCACAGCCGGGGTATGTCCTCCTGCAAGGAAGCACCAGCCCAGCAGGGAGGCCATACCAGCACCACCTGTTTTACTGTTTTTTAAACAAACATGGCAGCTGCCACTAGACTGTGCCAAGCCCAAGTGCTCCGCACACCTGCAAGACCAGCCTTCAATTGCAGGAGCACAAACCAGAGGAGAGCACCCCAGCTGTGGACATTAAAACCAGCACCAAGCTGCTCAGTTCTGCCCAGGGTGAGTAAGTGAGCAGGGAAAATCTGGGCGCTGCCAGGGCTACCAAAATTTTTAAGTATCATAGTTATAGAATTAGATAATTAATTCCACTTATATCCCTGAGGGGAGGGAGGGGGAAATCCACAAAGAGATATATAAAAAACAGAATTCTAAGGACTTAGTACTTGCCTAGTGTCCTCCTTCTTTCTCCTTCCCACGCAAATATGAATACTGCTAGATGACATTCAGCACCTACAGTAAATCATTTCTTGATGTCATTAAAAGGACAGATACATCTGTGAAGACCAGACCTACGTAATTACTTCCAACTCAGTTTAAAGAGAGCTGACAGCAACCAAGCTCTCCTTTTCACTTCAATTTCACCAGGCCAGTGCTAATGCCATTCAAATTACTTGCTCATAGAGGGATCTGAGGGGTAATCTCTACAGACAAACGCTGTCTAGCCAAGCTCTAAGTATCCCTGTGTTGCAGGTGAAGGAAACGCAGCCTCTTTCCCTCCTCTCTTCACGTCCACTCTCCCACAGACATGTGTCCCCCCCCACACCTCCTCCAGGTTACTGTCACTCTCCAGAGCTGCTGTCCTGCAGCTCTAACGTCCCACAGAGCTCCTATGCCAGCAAACTCGCCACATACAGCAGCTGCGTGTCACAAGTCTTACAAAAAACAGTACCAAATGCTGGGAAGCTGCCCCTTGTCCCCCCATTCCCTCTCCTCCCCAACCCGTCTCCCCTCAGCTCCTGTCGTCTCCCAGTCCCTGCTTCCCCGTCCCGGTGCTCCCTGCTCCAGAGCCACTGCAGAGACGAGCGCAGCCAGCCATGGGGCTGGCACCCTCCCCAGACCCCCCTACTCGAAGGTCGGAGGCCCCCCAACAGCCCCGGGACAGCGGTCGGCCGGGCCCCACCGCTGCCGCACCCCGGAGAGAGCTTCACCGTGAGGCGGCCCCGGGACGCCCGGCATCCCCCGACCCAGTCCCCAGCGAGAAAAGTGTGGGTTTTATCCCCAAAACCACTGAGTGACCGCGGCGGGACATGCCTGTCAGAGGCGAAGCCGCAGCGCGCGCCCCCTCAGCCAGTGCCGCCGCCCCACAGCCGCGGCTCCCGCTCCCACTTCCCGCCCCTTACCTGGTGCCGGCCGGCGGCAGCAGGCCACGTCCGCGGCACCGGGAAGGAGGCGGGAGAAGGGAAGGAAGGTGTCCACCAGCCCGGGCCCGTCCCCGTCCCTGCCGCTTCCTGCCACGGCCCCGCTGCTGCCCGATGCGCCGCTCCCCCCTGCCAGGCGCGGCCAATCGCTCGGCGATCGACTCTACAGCCTGCCCGCCGCGGGCGGGCGGGAAGTGAGCGGGTATCGGCGCTCGCCTACCCAGGCCGGCGGCTCAGGCCACGCAGCAGGGTGGCACCGCGTGTATCCATCGCGCCTACTTTGCATCGGTGTTTGATTCAACCGCCTGCGCGGCCCCACTCTTAACGGCCTGTTACCTTAGAACCGTGGGGCTCTTTAAGGCTTAGGGTGGGCGATGTCAGGGCTTATACTAGTCTTAGGTGCGTGAGGGGTGGTGTTGAAGGCCTATAGCGGATTTAGGTGTGTGAGGGGCTAGGTAGGGGGTCTATAGCAGTATCAAGTGTGTGAGGGGCTGGGCGGGGGTCTGTGGTGGGCTCAGGTGTGTGAGGGGCTGGGCGGGGGTCTGTAGTGGGCTCAGGTGTGTGAGGGGCTGGGCGGGGGTCTGTAGTGGGCTCAGGTGTGTGAGGGGAGGTGGCCATGATGGTGGAGCCCAGTTGCAGGGCAGGTCTGAGTCTTTAAATGCCTGCTGTCAGGCTTGGGAGAGCTTTAGTAATGACTGTGTCTTATGGTAGGTCATGTCTGGCAGAGATTCCTCACTAATTAAAAAAAAAAAAAAGAAGAAGGTTTAGCTTAACAGTGATATGCTTGAAGGAAAGGCCTCAAAGGAGAAGAAGGGAGTTTAGCTGTGGTTAAGAGATGGGGATTAGGAAGAGCTCAGAGCAGATAAGGTATGGTGATATAATGTTGTTCTTGCTGTGCTTTGAGTTTAAAGGTGAGTACTCTTGTTTATAGCTGTAGAGCCCCACAGTTGCCCACCCTTTAATAGTTTTTTGAGTGTTTTTCTGCGAAGCACAGCAGAAACAGCAGAGGTTTATCTTCTGCCTTGTGCAACCTCATTCTACTGGCTTGTTTCGGGCAACTATTTTCCTTCTGGGCTTTCTTCTAGGATTGTCATCATACAGCCCTTTGAAACTAAAGATACAGAAACTTGAAAGCCATGTGTTCCAGGCTCAGAGTGTTGGTATGCATTCTGCTCTTCAAAGGCCAAGGTACTATATTACAAGTTTTCTTATTGCAGTCATCTAATTCATGCAATAAGTAAGTTCCCGTGATTGCTGTTTATAAGCTGAGCTTTGTAACCTTTTTGTCTTTAATATCTTACAAATGGAAAGAAAAACGTAGCGAGTGTAACTTTGGTGTCAGCGCCTCTGTGAAGTAGCTGACAAAGCAATAGGCAGAAATCTTTCTTCAAGCTGAGTGAATGTATATAACACAATAAATGGGTTGTGATGAGAGAAACAGCATTGATGAAAACATGAGCCAAGAACAATAGCTTGGCAGAGAAGTTTAAACTTTCCCTGACAGCTCTTTGGGGCGTAGACAGTTAAGTTTCTGCATTTGTAAGGGAAACATGGCATTCCTTAAAGCTGAACCTCCTCCCTTGGGTTCCCACTGAATGCCTGAGAGATGACAGTAGAGGGTGTCTCCAGAAGGCTAATATTAAACATGAGGAATTAGTACAGAGGGAGCGAGTGAGATTCCAGTTTTGACCACAGACTGAGCTGAAAAATTTTGCATCAGCAGCTGCATGCAGCCAGTGAGTGAGAAACTGCACACAGCTCCTTCTGTTCAAAGAGTTCTTGTGTGTCTTCATATTAGCAAAGGCACCTGCCCTTTGTGAGATGTGTGAAAGACGGGCTGGTCTTGAAGGATAAATCGGCTTCAGACAAACAGAAAGTGCTGAGGCAGTGTAATGCAGGATAAGTTAACCTGAGAAGGGCAGCCTGGGCTCAGACACACTTGGAGCAGGTTTTCTCTCCGCAGCAGTAGGAACCAGGCTTGCAGGGGAGCTGATGGAATAAATATGTGGGGAGATGGAAGAGATACAGACAGGATATGGGGAGGAAAAGGGGGAAAATAGGTGTTTATAAAAGTTTTGAGGGTCTCTGGTTAGTTCTGAGAAAGAGGTGGGGACTGGCTAAAGCTCTGGTTTTAGCTCTGCGACTATGACTTTGGGAAAGTTATTTGAACAATCCAAGCAAGGCACAAGTCTGCGGGGAGAGGAGAAGCTCATGGGCCCTGGGTGCAGTGTGGGCACCCACCCATCAGTCACCACACCCTTTCCTGTTGGCCCTGTGGCCACGGGTGGCCCTGCCAGCTGCTGCTGCCCCAGTGAGGGGAAAGGTAAAAGGACTGTGTTCCAAAATGCTGATAACCCGCAGCGCCTGGCACGGCTTGGCAAGGGAGATGCGGCAGAGAGCAGCTCCAATGGTGTATCTCCCATGTGGAGATACTGGAATACTGTGTCCAGTTCTGGGCTCCCCAGTTCAAGAGAGACAGGGAACTACTGGAGTGAGTCCAGCGTAGGGAAACAAAGATGATGGAGGGATTGGAGCATCTCCCTGAGGAGGAAAGGCTGAGAGAGCTGGGACTCTTCAGCCTGGAGAAGAGGAGGCTGAGGGGAGACCTTATCAATGCTCGTAAGTACCTAAAGGGTGGGTTAAAGGAGGATGGAGCCAGACTCTTCTCAGTGGTTCCCAGTGACAGGACAGGGGGCACAAGCTGCAACACGGGAAGCTCAGCTTCCCTCAAATATGAAGAGAAACTTCTTTGGGGTGAGGGTGTCAGAGCCCTGGCAGAGGCTGCCCAGGGAGGGTGTGGAGCCCCCTTCTCTGGAGACCTTCAAGCCCCACCTGGATGCAGTCCTGAGTGATGTGCTCTGGGCAACCCTGCTTTGGTGGGGGAGTTGGACTGGGTGAGCTCTGGAGGTCCCTTCCAACTCTGACAATTCCCTGATACCCTGTGCCAAGCAAATGCCCTCAAATGGGACATTGAGCTCTCGATAGTGTTTGGCTTGTGGCTTTGTCTCCCGTAAAAGGTAATATTTACTTATGTAAAAAAGGTCTGGGGCATAGTTTGCGTGGGTGTTGTGAGTTAAAAATTGTCAGTCAGGGTAAACAGATCATTGAGGTGAACTAGGGGGAAGCAAAGTGCACTGGCTGCGTTATTACAGCTCTTTGCAGAACAGAGAGCATGACCCTCTGCTCCTCTCAGCAGCCCAGCGCCTGGTTCGGCCGGTTTGAGAAAGTGCCGCCGTGTTTTGGAGCTCAGGCCTCCTTGAGATAAAACCTATCCTATTCCTTCTCCCTGCTTTAGGTGTTTATGGTGTCTCAGTGAGTCAGCAAGTTGTGCGTTTCAGGAGTGCACTTCACAACTGTAGAGGTGTAAGCGTTTCCCGTGGCTCTGCTGGAGGCAATTAGACTAATTAGTTTTTCCCAAGCAGCTTAGAGATGCAGAAAATGGCTAAGTGAGATATTTATCCTGAAACGTCATTGGGAGGCATTTTGTATATATTGTATCTAATGGTTCCTCCGTGTGAATCTGGCTGTGGGATTGGTGTCTTGGTTTTTAATTTTGTCACAATGCCAGCCAGGGGTGTCACCCATACCCAGCAGATGGGAGATGTTTGTTATGGTTTTGGGTGCTTCTAGAAAAGCTACTGTCTGCCAGCATAAAGGACCACTTCACCTGGGTGAACGTGAGATCCCAGTACTGTGGTGGTGCTTTGAGAGCACAAAGGGACAAGGAAGTAATTTATGTATTAAAAAAAAAATAAATAAACCATTGGGTAGAGTGGCATTAAGTGCCACAAGAGTTCCCACCACCTCAAGGTCCTGCTCCTTGCCTGGTGAGCTGCGGGCACCACCATGTGTCCTGCCATAGATGTCTCATGGCAGATGGGGTCATGCTAGGGACAAAAAGCGAGAACACGGGACTCTGGATGTACAGACGAAGCCCTTTTCCCCACCACCCCCCGAAGGGTAAAACCCTCCAGGGAAATCCGCAGCCGGTAGGGCCGGGACTCGAACCCGCAGATCTCCGACCCCCAAGGACCCCATTTAGCTGCCCGTAGCGTTCGCCGGGCGGAGGTGCCCCGGAAGCGGAAGTGGCGGCGCGAGTTCCCGTCGCTGTTGCTGAGCGCCGGGCGGAGGCGCGGGCCCGTGGCGGCTGCGTCCTGTCGCTATGAGCGCGGCCGGGCTGGTGTCTGCCACCCCGCCGGCCCCCGCTCCTCCCGGGGCGCCCGCCACCGCTATGCCCCCCGGTCCCGAGTACTACGAGGAGGAGGAGCTGGAGAGCGCTGAGGAGGAGGACGGCGAGCGGAGCGCTCGGGCCCGCGACTCTGATGAGGGTAGGTAGCGGAGCGGACTGGGCCGCAGCGGGGTGGAGAGGGGTCGGGGGGGAAGAGGAGGGTGTTGGTGCCCTGGGAGGGTGAAGAGTGGGGCAGGGGCGAGAAGCAGGGGTGCCTGAGGCTTATGGGGGGTGAGGGGACGTTCTCACCGGGTTGAAGAAGGGGAACGCTGTAGACAGGAGTGCTGAGGAGGTGTAAGAGGGCGGGGAAGAAAGGCCTGGGTCGGATTTGGTAGAGGAGCGGCGTGGAGCAGCAAGCAACCGTGAAGAAAAGCCCCCGTTAAAATGCTGGAGTTCCCTGTGGAAAAGCGAAGCTGATGGAGAGGTGGAATTGAAGTGGTTTCCCGGGTAAAGGAAAGGCAATGAGGGAAGGGGAGAGCACTGAAGAGGTGAGCTTGGATATATGGGGCAACAGGGTGAATATAGGGGAGAAATGGGGTGTATAAAGCTTGGTTGTATTTCTGTAGTGTGAAAGGGCAAGAGGGAAAGAGGCAGTTAATGTAAAAGAAAGTGTGGGTATGCAAGGGTATGCAAGAAAATGTTACAGGGAAAAGGAGTTTTGTAGAAGTACCAGGAAATCAGGAGAGAAGAGGAATTTGAAGTAAAAACTGGAGTATTCTAAGGTGTAGGATCCATAAAATAACAAATAAGGGAGACAAAGAATGACCCTTTGATAGTGTATGTTGCTCTGTCAGCCAGAGTCTTCCATCATGTCTGGTACATTTATGAATAAGGTGCTGGAGCTAAACATGTAGCTCCTCACAAGTGATGACAGTGTACTGGTCAGTGGCTGCCCACACATGTATGGAAGTCCTTTATGATGACCTTGACATACCTTGTTTTATTTGTGGTCTGTTGAATTTTATCTTGTTTGTAGTTAAAAAAAAATCTGAGAAAGGTTTGATATAAGGGACTGGTGTCCCATGTCCACATGTAGAGAGTGTAGCTTTTTAATTAATTTATAATGTCTTAATAATAGAAGCTTGAAAAGGCATCATGGAAAACTAGCAATTCCATATGGGTTTAATTTGTTTATACTTTATATTATCTATTCATAAAATTGGGGCTGTCTTTATAAAGATATTTATATATATGGTGCTGGTCTTCGTTCTGTTGAAATGTTGAGGTACTTCTGTGGGATGTGAGGCTGAGAAGTCAAGTTCAGATACCAGCAAATAAGTTTGTTATCTATAGTGAGACCTTTGTGGTTGACCCTAACAGGGTCTGGTCACGGTATTTTCATTTTGGAGTGTTCCAGGTCAAGAGGCAGAATCAGTTGCAGCTGTTTCAGTAATTGTTTCTTGCAGAATATTAAGTCATGACTGAAACTGTAGCTGTGAAATGTTTTTTAGACTGTTTCTGTCTCACCTTTGTGTATGTGAGTGTTCGTGTAGAACCTGTTGTCTTAAAATGAGAGGAAATTAGTGGAGTAGGTGGAGCTGTAGCTGAAGCTGTTTTGACTTGATGTAAGTTTCATTGCAAAACTACCAGAGGATTTACTTGTTGCTGCTTATAGTCACAGAAGAGATGAGATGGTTCATTTCACTTCTGAATTTGTCTCTTCAGAGGCCTGTCTGGTTCTACTTGAGGTTAAATTGCCTGAGGTTTGGGGGTTTTTTTTTGGTTGTTTGTTTCTTTGTTTTTAAGTAATTTACTACTCTCTTTTTTTAATACTACTTCAGTTTTAACAAGCTGTTCTTTTACCTCATTTAGACACAGAGGATGCCAGTGAAACTGACCTGGCGAAACATGAGGAAGAAGACTTTGTAGAAATGAAAGAACAGTAAGTAACTCATTCTAATTAAAAGTAAGGTAGTGTTCTGTTTACTTGGGGTTTGGGGTGGTTGACTGGAGTATCTTTGCATAAAACTTTGCAGTGTTTTAGGCCAAGATTGGAGTTTGTAAGTGTGTAGCCCACTGTAATAACTAAAGAGACTGTATATTTGTATTTTGTCTCTCCTCAGTTACTTTCTGTGTTGTATCTTCAAGAAACTTCGTCTACAACAGTAGCAGCACTTAGACATAGATATGAGTTTCTGGGAGCAGCTGAATTTTGCTGCAAATGAATTGTGCTGCAGACAGATCCTTTAAATAAAATAAAGCATCTACTTGAAGCCAAGCAAAAAGCAAGATGCCTATTAAATCCCCTAAAGTAATAGAATGCAAGTCCTGTCCAAGAACACAGGCTCTTTGGGGACTTGAAATGGGTTCCCATGATGTTTAGGTGCTTAGATGCACTTGCAGTGTTTTGTGCTCTCTGGCAGAGACGTGTTTTCATACATGAAGACTTGGCCTGTGTTAAACCACAGGTATGTGAGAAAGGAAGCGCAAGGTGGTGATCTTTAAGGTCTCTTCCAGTTCTAACCATTTTAAGTTTGCGACAGCACCAGGAGTAGACTTTGGGTTTCTTTAGAGTGTCAAGTTCTATGTGAGGAAATGCCTTCTGTTTTGTAAGCAAAGAACTAACAGGCAATTATTAAGGCTGGACAAAGTGATAGATTGATTCAGTCGTAAAGTTTCTGGCGTCTGTAGATCTAAATGTCATTTTAGATTTCAACACTTAAAAAAATAAAATCCTATTTTTACCCTGAACTGCTCCCAAAATAATTCATTTAATTGCATTATAAAACCAATGGGATGGCAGGGTTTTTAGACAGAATTGCGTTTGAGTAATACTCTTCTAGTTTGTTTCCTGAGGTTCTTCTGAAAAGCTCTTAATCCTGTGTAAACACATTGTAACCTAAACAGGGAAATAAACGAAGTAACTTTGTTTTTCAAAGTAAAGTTGTGAGTTCTCTCTCTTTACAGGATGTATCAAGACAAACTGGCATCTCTGAAGAGGCAGTTACAGCAATTGCAGGAAGGTAAGCTTTGCAGGGGGTAGCTTTTTTTCTGGTAACCGATTTTCAGCACTTCTCAAAGGTCACAGAAGGATGAGGGTTTTGACAGATGGAAGCAGCTGGCTCTCAGTCCTGCTGCAAAGTGAAAAATGTCAGCCACTTCCCATCCTTTTTCCCTCTAAACACTTTCAGTAAAGCGTTTCTTAAAAAGAGTAGTTGGCTTTCTGAAAAAAAAAACACCCCAAAACCAGGGAATGCACTTATCTAAATAAGCAAACTAGAAGTGTGGTTTTGGGATTTCAAATATTAGTCTTTGTGTTTCAAGTGGTGTGTGGCTCCTTTAGAAAATGTAATGTTTGGTAAAAGTAAGATTCAAGTGGGGATCCACAATTTATTTCAACTAGGTACTCTTCAGGAATATCAGAAAAGAATGAAGAAGTTGGACCAGCAGTACAAAGAAAGGATACGAAACGCAGGTAAGCTGAATTTCTTTGGAAGGCACTGCATACAAATTAATGTCTTTTCTCACACTTGAAGAAAAATAATGGTAATTCTGTCTTTTAAAGAAAAGGGACTTCTGGAGCAAAGGGTTTTTCTGTTTCTGAGCGTATGGTATAAGTTTCCTTGAGAATGCACCAGGCATGATGGGATCCATCTTGGTTCCCCCCTGCTTTAATCAGCATTGCTTGCTGATTGTGCCTAACTTACTAACTTAGGCACTGTGCTTGCTGGCACTGTGCCTAACTTACAGTCCCCCGCTTTGGCTTCTCTGTGCAACTTGGCGGGAAACCTTCAGGTGCCCCGTTTCTTCCAGTTTGCAGAAATGGAAAGTCAGGATGACGTGCTTTCCCCAAGATCTGGTTTGTGGCCTGGAACAACGGGTACTAGAGGGTTAGCTGGGGAAGCTGTTACCCTGTGTAGCTGTGACATTGAGCGGGCTGCTGGCATTTTGTGTTCTGGAGCTCTGTTTCAGGAGCGAAGGCCCAAGTTAATTTTTAAAGTGCCCATCTCTCGGCCCACCTGGGTAGCCTTGATTATGTTACTGTGGAGAAACGCCTTGGAAATCAGATCCCTTTGCTTGTCCTCCCTATTTCTTGTTTGTGCTCTTTCCAGTAGGTTTTTATCTTGGATACTGAAGTAGGGCATTTTTTAGAGGCTATTATGAGGAAATAGGAATTGTAGCTGTTCTTCCTGTAGAAAAATTGTATGAATCCTGTAGTGCCTGGGCTGTTACACTGGGAAATATGGTAGAGAGGCAGTGGCTGACGCACTGCAACCTTTGATTAGTATAAATCATGTCTTTCTAAAAGTGCTTGGGATGGTAAAGGATTTACTCGAGGAATTTAAGTGAATGGAACTACTTCTTGTTAAGATGAATCAATCTTCTGAGGTGAATTTCATGTACGTTAGAGCTATGTGTTTGTAATACAGGGTTGCTCTGGTAAAATTAAGCTTAAGTGCTAATTGTATTTCTGATTGGCACAAACCAGTGCTGCAGCAACTTATTTCTTCCACGAGAGGGCAGATGGTGATAACTTTCGGTTTTAAGATTTAAAAAAAATCCAACTGCTTGCTACTGCAGAAAGAGTGGTCTTTTATCTTTATCCTCCCCAACTTGAGGCTTTGGTGTTTTGGGGTTTTTTTGAGAATTCACAGATATTAAAGCAACAGTTTAGGTTTGCCTGTATCTGATTATCTCTCTAACACTGCTTCCAGGCTCAGCTGGTGGAGCTCTTTACGAGCAAGAGGTTTGATATTTTTATTGGGCCATCATCATCTTTGGTTTCTATTTTGTTGGGGTTTAAAATTATTTTTCAAAAAAGGCATGATAGTACAGTGTAGCTACTACAGTCTTCTCTAAAATCTATCTGAAGCCTGTCGTCTTCATAGAAGGTTTTTACTATTTAGGTATTGCCAAATGTATATTATTAATAATACATATTAATATACTGGTGGAGTATGGTGATTTGAAGACTGAGCAGTTGCAATAGTTTGCTCTTCTTGCCACTGCCTTGAGTAAAAATTTTGTTTTGGGCGTTACGTCCTCCAGGAAATACAAGAAGGATCCCATCCTGCTTAATTGCAAGTTGTTAGGAATTGGAAAACATCAGGACTGTTTCACGCCCAGAGATCTGTTTGCCTTGTCCATAGGTCTGACTTGACCTCATTACCATGTGTTAGAACTTAAACCTCAGCAAAACACAACAATTTCCTGTCTTGTTTTCTTGGGCATAAACAGCCTGAAATCAGACATGTGTGAGTTAAGTAAATGATTCTTCTAACAGCTGCATAATTATTTCTGTTCCAGCCATTGCTGAAATTCATTGTTGGCCTAAACTGTGAATTTTTGCCAGCTGTACATTGAGCTATGTGATTCAAGCTCCTATCTGGGAAGTTTGTATTTTGATATTAATTGGTTGTAATTAAACTGGAAGAAAGATGGACTACCTGCTTAGAACTGCTGGGAACAAAAGCTGAACTGAATAGTATGGAACACTACTGTGTAAGCTTTGCAAATGTGCTTGACCATCTGTAGAATACAGTGCATTTTTGTGGATTTTTTTTCATTTTTACTGAAAACAGCATAAAACTGCAAAGTGAGTATAGAGGTTGGATGAGTATGTACACTCTTTAGTTCACTGCCTCTCCTGGTTGCAATACTCAATGACTTATAACGTTAGGCAAGCCATTTAGTGCATCTTTAAAGATAATAAATTGTCTTTTTTGTCTTTCAGAACTGTTCCTCCAGCTGGAAGTAAGTACTTTTAATTTATCAAAATATCTATTAACTAGATTAAAAATATAAACCTCCTGTTTCATTGCTATTTGTGCTTGTTTTCCCAGAAGGCTTAAAGAAATTTTCTTCCTCCAGCTAGTGTTAGCATATTTGAGATGTGGTGCAGCCTACTGTTGGCATCACTTCAAGTAATTTCTGGAGTTTGTCCTGAGAATAGAATTAAATTGAATATTTACTGTGATTCTGCTGTATGCTGGCTGTGCATTTGGCTTGTTTAAGAGCTTGCTTGAGGTAAATGATAGTGCTGCCTATAATTTGAAGAGCTCTGTTACAGACCTAATACGTTATGCAATGTTAAAATGTTTGTTTTTTAAAAAGAATAAATTCTTTTGCCAATATAGTACTACTTAGTGATTTTTAGGTGGTTTGCTGTTGATTATGGATATTGATATCTTTAGAACTGGCTACAGTTTTGAACTGAGAAGCTAATCGGTGGAGCAGTTGAAAGAAGCTGTTGTGATATCATTCACTTGAGCTGCTGGTTCCTTAAATCAACCTCCTCCTTTTGGTTTGCATTAGACAGATCAGGTGGAAAAAAATTACGTCAAAGAAAAGAAGGCAGCAGCAAAGGAGTTTGAAGATAAGAAAATTGAGCTTAAGGAAAACTTGATTGCAGAATTGGAAGAGAAAAAGAAGATGATTGAGAATGAAAAGCTGACCATGGAATTAACAGGAGGTAAAAACAAGATAAACATCTGTAATTTGTCTAATCCACTCTGCTGCTGATTATTAAAAAAAGACCTGAAAGTAGCAATGCTGGTTTGTGGAGGCTGTTAGCGTGAAGGCTTTAAAGCCTTCCAAATGCTGACAGATGTAGGACACACATTGGTGGTCTTTTTAATGGAGAAAGTAGTTTGTAATAAAATTCAGTGACCTGAGTTACCAAGAGGTGAATCAAAATCGTACCAGTGAGGCAGCAGAAAGGATGGGCTTTCCTATGTGCAGAGAAAGGGGCTGCCCAAATTCCTGGGATCTGGCAATAAAGCTACTGAGAGACACCACAGTATTGACCCGGCCTGGGGTGCCGGGTTCTAAACCATGTCTTTCCTAAATCCAGTAGTAGGTGGTCAAGAACTGGAAGAATGGTGAACAGTAAAGCTTGAAATATGCTACTTAAAGCCAGAAAAACAACTTTGTGAGCTACATTTGTGTCCAGACTCTGGAAAATGGACGTTAAAGGGACAGATTTCTTTCATGAGACCAGTTGGTACCCTTGGTGCCTTGGCAATGCTCTTGGCAGTAATTGACACTGCAAATGAGAGTGAGAGGGGTAATTAGTCTCCTTCACAAATTGTGTTGCTGTGATACTGAACCAAAAGTCTGATTTGATTCTGTTTTTAAGAGCGACTCCCTCACTTCATGGACCGAAAATGCTGATTGTGTTGCTGAGGCCTGTCCCTGAGTTAGGCCTTGTGTACCTTTCTTACATAGTAGAGGTTATGTAAGCTAATAATTTAATTAGCATTCAAAAGCAAGAATTAAAACCTGTTTGGACATATTCAAGAGTGTTCTTGGCTTTGTACAAATTGTAGGGGTAATCTGGTCTGGAAAACAACTTGAGCTATGATGTTTCCCTGATCCTCTGTTTTTTAATTATGAAGTCTAGTCTGATTTTACAAACTGGGCCTTAAGCCTTAACTTTCTTATTGTTATCTTATGCCTGTGTCTGTTGGGATATGGTTCTAGTCTTGCAAGCAGGTCTTCGTTAGTGGATCAGGATCCAACTAGGTCTTACCTTTGGAAATCTGCACACCGGTGTTCTCGAAGGCTGAAGGAATCCAATTTCTCCAGCAGTGGGACAGCTGTTAGCATCAGGATTTGGATTTGTAGAGTTGAAGGGAGACTGAAGAGAGGGGTAAAAAGAAGTATTTAGTGGTCTGATTTGGAGACCAGATTAATCCTCTTCAGGGAAATGAAGAAAGGAACTGTGTCATCAAATATAACTCTAGGAAAAGGCACGTAACTGGAGAAGAGACCCATTCGGTGTGTGTCAGCCCTCCCTTATCTCCTTCCTTCTAGATTGGCAGAAATCCAATGTGATTTCTTCAGAAGTAAAGGATTTTGTTGTGAACATGCTCTGGAAGCTAAGAAATAAGAACAGTGGAACGTGTTGACTTGGTGGTTTATAAAACCTATGGAAATTCAGGATATACAAGGATGCACGTTGTCAGCCAGATGAATAGGTGGTGGGTTTCACGAGGTTGCAGTAGTTGCCTCCTGTTCCGGAGCATTGTATAGTCTGGTTCTTAATTATTAAGCCTCATGCAAAATTGTGTTTCAGGTTAAATCTGTTTGTGCTTTAGCAGCTCTTCAAAACTTCCTTTATAAGTTTTCATGACTCTCTTGAGAATCTTAAAGTTCTTCAGGCGTTCACTGGTAAATGTAAGACTCAAACTCTGTTTTTTTCTGAAAACTCGGTGCCGACTTCCAGCTGACTTGTCACAATTTTCAAATGCAAGATGCTAAAACAGAGAGAGAAGAAAATTGATCTCTCGGCCTTATTCGCATCATAAGCAAATACAGATCACGGCTCCGTGACAACTCGTTTGAAACTAATTTTTAAGAAGGAGAAAAAGCCTTCTCGACTTGGCTACGTATCGCCTTGAGTAAGTGCTTCAGACCCCTCTTCTGAGGCTCTTGTAAATCAGTCTAAACAAACGAGAAGCATTGCTTACACTCCACATGCTGAGTTACGTTTTTAGTGTCTGCAGATCTGTTAATGTTCAATGGTTTTCAAATTCAGCTTTGAATCCTCGAGATAAAATTCCCTCTGGTATATACTCAGTGGGTGGCACTTCATTTTTTTTATTATTATTATTATTTTTACAGCTTTTATGATATTTCCTCCCTTGATGCGTAGCTTGGTCATCTCTGTTCATCCTTGAGATAAGGAGAAAAGCAATTTAGTGTCTTTTTGAATGTGTGTAGCTGCTTATGGTTTTAGCAATCTAGAGGGAGCCAAAGGGGCTTCACAGACCTAAGTGCGACCTGGGATGTGATTCAGGTGTACTTAAAGAGGAGTAAACAATTCTCAGCACGTAGAAGGAGAGGAGAGATGATGTGTTTAGCATTTAAGATGTGGTCTTTCGCCTATCAATTCAAGCTATCTTCATAAATTAAGGAATGATTTGTGAGAGTTTGAGTAAAGCAGTTCAGCTGAGGCTACCTGTAGACATTGGGACAAACTCTGATTTTAGATAATTACTTGGTGATGAGACTTGTGTTTCAATTTCAAACAAATTTTTTCTTCTTTTTCCCCAGTGCATATGCTACAATTTATTTCCTGTCAGCTGCTGCTCTGCACGTTATTAATTAGGTTGATTTCATTAATCATAATTTGAAGCGTTTTTAGATAATCTGAATTTAAATAGTATTTGTTTAAAATCGCTCCAGCCGACTTGTATCAGTCTTCAACGCAGCAATTATCTGTGTTCCTTTGACAAAGCCATTTTTCCAGCTTGAAGACAAAAGAAAAAAAGAGCAATTGATTTGTAGCTGGTGTTTTTCATGCTATTAACTATCCACGTTTTGTTAGCAAAGAACTCTGTGAACTTTGCCTTTTAAACCGCCTCTTCGACAGCAGATGGCGTTAGCACTGTTTAAATTTGCCCTGAGTCCTCGCAGCGTCCTCGGGCTTGTTTGTCTGTACCTGAAGGAGCTGTGAAATGCCCCCAGACCAACTGTGACACTTCCAGCCCATGGGAGCTGTACGTGTGGCATCGCCACCCTGTTTCTGAACAGTGACCTGGTATGAAAGAAAACTTGAATTCACTGTCAGCAGTTCCAGCTCGGGTGCCGGAAGCTATCGCACGCACACACACAAAAAATCCAATTTTCTCTATGAAAGAGGAAAGATTATTTTCCTTGTGCCTTGTGGAGAAAGCTGCTGCTTCTTACTCCTTTCCCTCTGGTTTTAATCGTCTCTCCCAACCCCATTATTCTATAGATTCGATGGAAGTGAAGCCTATTATGACAAGGAAACTGAGGCGACGACCAAACGATCCAGTTCCTATCCCAGACAAGAGGAGGAAACCTGCCCCTGATATCCTTTACAGAATCATTGGAGAGCTGTTGTGTTTGAAGCCTTCATGATAACCCACTGCTGTGTTGTTTAATTCAGGAAGGAAATTGAAATAAGGTGCTAGGATCAGATTTTATTCTAGGAAATAAGCACCATTTGTTGTACATGATGTGTGATAAACGAATATAACGCAACCAGTCTTCGGAGATCCCTTGGTATCCTAACTTAAACTGTACAGTGGGGTGAGAGAACTTATTCTCACTGACAAAAACCAGTCTGAATTCCTCAGGTTTTTTTTTATTCCCCCCAAAGGAAAAACTTTAGAAGAACATTATATACAACTGCTGAGGTAATTGATTCCATAGATAGTAAACGGGTTTTTACATGAGCCAAAGCTTTTCTCATTTCAAGATATCACAAAACATTTGCCAGAGAGATCGTATTTGTCATATCAAACTAGGTTTTTCCATTTCTGATAAAGCCTTCAGATCTCTAATCCAGAGAGATGCACAGCGAAAGCTAGGAGTGCTAGGTTTGTTCTTTGGATTAAAAAAAAACAAAGATGAAAATCCATCTTGGTTTTATATAACATGAGAGAGAGGAAGAAAATGTATATGGAATCTTTCTCTTCTGTCTTGTTGCATGTTTCTTATACTTATAATGCTCCTTGGCTTCTGGAAATACATTTTTGGCTCCTCTGTGACAATAGTGCCTTTTTCTATTTGAACATTAAGTTCACCTGGAAAGGCAGGCAACGATACCTGCTTTGCAGAGCCTTCTTAGATTCCAAACTTGGATGGTTTGAATCAGATTTAAAAAAAAAAAATACAAACCAACAAACACTTTATGACTTCAGAGTCACTCATATTTTTCTGAAGGCAATAGCAAACCTTGAGCTTCTACAGCTGATACAGGATGGTCTCCAGTTTTAATTAACCTCTTTCTAGTTGGAGATTCTGTTTGCACTTTCAGGGGGAAAACAAAACCAAACCCCATCTATTTATTAGTGCCCTTATCTCATTCAAAATAAATGAGTTCCGTAGTGAGCGTGACCTGCTAATTGTGAGTGATACAGCAGCCACAGTGTGACCCTCTGCCCTTCCTCACTGGGGGAGAGGATTAAAGTCCATCGGAACCAAAATCCTTAAAATGCAGCCTAACGATGATGAACTTGAGTTTAACATTTTGAATGCTTTTGACTTAGCAGCTGTTTTGAAGAAACACTAGATTAAAGCTGGAGAGAGGGTCCGCTGCTTCGGCTGGGGGGATGTTTCCCTTCTGTCTCCTTGAGTGTTTCTTGTGCAGAAGGGACAGAGGAGCAGTAGAAAGAGGGAAGCAGGAAGATGTGATTGTGAAACTACATAAGATGGCAGCAGAACAGCTGTGTGCTGAGATTTTTGGGTTTTCAGGTGAATGGTAGACTCATATTTAACCTCACCCAAGCAAGGGTGTGTTATGTGCCCCTGACTTTGGTTTCTGGTTCTTCTTGGAGGCTTTTTTTTTGTGTGTGGGGGTTTTCCCCCTCTTCTTCCTATCTCTCTATTCCTGGTTACTGAGTGGCAAAATGAGTTTGTTTTCTGAGGTCCGGGTGGGATTTTGGCTTCACTGTACAAAATCTGAAGCGGGTCTGTTGTGCTTCAGCTCCCAGATTGTATTCTGCAGAAGTGCAAGTTGAAGATCACGAGATGCTGGCGCTTGATGCCTCCATGAAGTAAATGTCAATGCACTAAAGGTTTTTCATTGATGGTTATGTCTGAACAAGTTTAAAACGATTTTGCACTCTATTTGCTGCTAAATACAAGGCTTTGTGGAGATGAACTTGTATTAATTCATATGACCAAAAAAAAAAGCTCACATAAGTATGACACTCATTAAAATCTGCAACTTTACAGAAACCTTTTGGCTTACATTTAGTCAAGTGAAATGTCTTTGACCTTTAATTTTTGGCTTGGCTTGTCGAGAGTTTATGGGAACCTTAATTCTGGATACCTCAGCTAAATTATTTGTTGACTGATGAGCAAATAATGGAGGACCTGAGAACGCTGAATAAGGTAGGGATTATTGCTTGATTTGTATTGCTTTGTTTTAAAGAGAAAGCTAATGCCTTCCCTGAAGAGAACAGAGCTCTCTGTTTCGTGTTCCTTTTCAAGATGTGGGACTACTTCATCCCAGTAGGCTTTCTGAAGTAATGCAATGAAAGCTTTAGCAAGATGGTATCTCCTCCTTCTTATTTTAATAGGTTTAATTAACCTAATTAAAGTGACTGTTGTCTGAAAATGTAACCTTCTGTCTGAACCAAGTGATGAGCTTTCTTGAGGAGATTCTTTCTTCCCCCACACGTACAGCTGAGCAGATGTTAACATGTTCTGTGAGATCACAGGCTGCCTCTGGTTCAGGCCTTTGTGTGGGGTGGTGGGTTTTAGGTTTTGCTGGTTTTTTCCCCTCCCCACTGACACAACACTTCAGCAAACCCCATAGGGTGTGGCGTGTGTGTTTATGGTTTTTCTAGGTTTTAATGAACCGATTGCTTTCTTGCTAAACGCTTTAAGGCTTATCTAATTTCTGATAATCGAGGCTGCTCGTTAAGGCTTTTGAGGATGGTAGCGGAGCATGCTTTTTGTGCCAGCTGTCAAGGTGTCCCTAATGATTTATCTCTTGTGTTTTCTTTACCCTGAGAAATGTTGGATCGTTTTCAAGGAATATAATGTGTTGGGAGGGGGTTGGTTTTGACTTGATTTAGTGGATGATCCGAAGGAGTTCGGGTTTGTAGACCTTCTGTATCGCGGTACTGATTATCTACACCTTTGGCTGTTTACAGCACACCGTTCTGGTTATGTGTTATGCCACTTAATAGTACATTTTTAAAAAGCATCATTTAGACTATGAAAGTAGGACTATCTGAAATTATTACTGCAGACTTCTACGGCTCGTGTCAGATCTCTAACGCTTCTTTGCTCTCTTTCCTTGTAGCTTAAATCACCCAAGAGACCAGGTGAGTTAACGGTTGCGTTGAAACTCATTCACAGTCATGCTGTTTTGAACAGAGAATTATCTTGTAGGCTTTTTGACTGTATAATTGCTGACTGTGTAATTTGACTGTATAATTGTTTTGACGGGGTAATTGCTGTTCTTTGTGTAGCTGCTGTGGCGAATGGTGCTGCGTGGAGTCTCTTCATCCCTTCTGAAGTTTGTCAGGGGTGGGAAGGGAGGCACGTGGATCTTTGGTGGCTGAAACATTTGGGCAGGGGACAATCTAACTGTATAAAGAGGTTTTTCCATTATTTTCAGCTACATCTGGGCTGCTTGCCAGCCTCTCAGGTGGATGGAGGGATTGAGAACTTAGCTTTATGCTTTCAGCTCTCCAGATGTATCTGTACACTTCATTTCAAGATGGAGTGGGACTAACTTGGGTATTGTTCTGATGGAAATGTGAGTTTGTAGCTTTCTGTGCAAATTATTTCTGCTTAATAAGACATTATTGGTTGTAAATCTGCAGTCAGTTGTGCTGTTGTGTGGTGAGTGCATGCTAGTCTTTAAGCACAGTCTCCCTCCTGTTCTCAGCCTCTCCCTCCTCTCCTGAGCACCTCCCAGCTACACCAGCAGAGTCTCCAGCACAGCGGTTTGAAGCTCGAATAGAAGATGGAAAACTCTACTATGATAAGAGATGGTAAGTCCTGGTAAATGCCTGCTTTAAGCAGGCAGCGTAGTGAAGAGACAAAGGTTGCAGAGAGGTTGCTTTGAAAGAATTTGGGGGCAAAACGTTTTTGGGGAGAGGTTAGACCCTTCCTCTGAGAGTTAATCATTGTGACTTTCGTAAATCAGAAGCGCTAATGGAGTGTTTAGACCTTGCAGACTTCCAGGAGTAACTACTGGCTCGAATAAAAGGAGACTTAAATCTTTTCCATGGAGTAAGCGGCACACACTGTGGCGCTTGGGAAATGTTTTGTGTCAAACCTGATGTTAAGAGAGCCACCAGCAGAAGGTAGAGCCACCAGCAGAGGCAGCGTGATGTAGCTGTGAAGCTGGTCAGCTGGGAGACGGGTACTCTGGGATCGCGGGGACAGTGATGCCACCGGTGTTCACAGTCCCGGCGTTCCGTTTTGTGGAACGCTAGCCCGTGGTTCCACAAGGTGGCAGAAGAAATGTTGTGCACCAGGCAAGCAGAATGAAAAATGTTTCTAATAACAAATCCAAATAACCTTTAAAGATCAAAGCCACACGGGAGACGCAACTTCAGACCTAAATCAAATCAGCAATTCTGTTAAGTTTTATGAGTGTAGAGCTGTGCAAGTCTTGGAAAACACATGGAAAATGTTAGATTCTGGAGAGGAATCTTAGTAGTTCTTAAACTGAATCTGTGAGACATGCAAAACTGGATAATCAAGGGAGCAATCTAGTACTCCTTGAGCAGAAAGCAATTTGCAAGCTGCGTGCTTCTTTGTAGCCTACTTTTGTGTTCCGGTGGCTCAAAATGACAAACAACAAGGTTATAGTTTTATTGTGGAAAACAATAGATCTGAAGCTTGTTCTCTACACAACAGCCATCTCATACAGTTTTTCCTTCTGCTGGTCTTCTGAGGGCGAGGTTTCACCAGGGGTTTGGTGGATACCTGCTGCCTGGAGGTTAAACTTCTGAGAAGAGTAAAGCAGGCGTGAAGTGAACAGGCTGCGTGTTATTTCAGAAATTCATTAAGTTCTTCCTTTGCTTTCATAAGTATTATTTTTTTTTTGATGTAACTGTCCTGTAAGAAAACATCTGGATGAATAAAGTTTTCTTCAGAATTTTAAGCATGAAAAAGGGAGAGATGGACTCTGGAGTAATCTGTCAGAGTAAAGCTCCCACCAAATTTGACACTGGGAGGGCTTCAGTGAGCTCAGATGAATCTCTCAAAAGCACATACTGGAGGGTATCTGGTTAAGGCATAAAACACTGAGAGATACTTTGATATTGTCGCGGGGCTCTCACTGTCAGGAATTCCAGCTATTGCCTTTTCTGTCTTCCTTGTTCTTACCCTTTCAAAAAAGGGATTTTACGGGTTTTTTTTGGGCTGTAGTAATCCTGCTTAAACTTTTTTGATTGAGAGTAATAATTCTTGAGCAAAGTAGCCGGTAGTTAAAAATAACAAAGTAACTCTTGATAGTGGGAGGGTAGTGGGTTTTTATTTTTTTGGTAGTTGCTGGTGTGCACCAGGAACAATAAAACTGCCAGCTCAGGAGTGACTGCTTTCTGTTACCTGACAGCAGCCAGGAAGGACCGTTAGCTCAAAACAGTGAATGCTCAAGGCAAGTAATGGCCTCTCGAGGCTCTTGCAAGAGACATTCCGCAAACACCTCTCCAAAGTGGGGACTTCGTGCAGGGAGCTGCAGAGAGATGTGGAATTAGACTTTTATCCTCAGTCAATTTGCTCCCATCAGATCCTAAAATACAGCCCGCTGTAAAACAACCATCTTCTTGCTTTTACCTTTGTCTGCATACAATAACGCAGAGCGATTTCTTGCAGTCCTCTGATGGAGATGCACTTGAAAATCTTGACCTTTCAGCAAACTATTTTGTAGCAGATTTTTGCTTGCCTGGCTCATCAGTGCTGTGGTGTATTTTACATCCTGCAAAAGCAGGAGTTGTTTGGCACTTTCCTGCTCTTGAAAGCCAACTTTAAATTCCATTTCTCTTTTCCAGTGGAAGAATTTTCCTTAGTTCTACCCTTCCTCTCCCCTGTGAGTTTATAAACTCCACCAAGGGCTGAGATGTGACCATGTAACTGAGATTTACCCGGGCTACTGTGCCTTCAGCTGAGCTGTGGAGCATGAGACGGTCGAGACAACTCTTCAATGAAAACGTGCTGAACTAACTTGTTATCTTGCTTTTGCTGTGCCCAGTTAACGTAGATTTACTGATGGACACTAACTTGTGGCGTCAAACCCAGGGGCTGGAGCCAGCTTGGTCGGTCTGTGCCGTTAGCTGTGGGATTCACTGATAATCAAAAGTTGGTAGGAACGGCTTTGAGTGGAAAAATTGCTTCGTTATCTGAGCAGGCACAAATAGCATTTGTGAGTTGTCAGGAGCTCGTGCGCTGATAGCATCAAGATCATCAGTTCTCCTTGGTTAAGCAGTCCCGGCGTGGCACGGTAGGACACTGGACTGAGGGGTTTATGCCTTATCTTCACGAGGTCTGGTTTGGAGTAGTTGATACCCTTCCTTTATATCAATTAATGATCGTCTGGGCTCAGTAAATTGAGATTTTTGGCTCGGGTGGTGGCTGCTATTACACTGCCCTGGGACCCCCTGACATCCTTTTTGTTGAAAGGAAGAAGAAAAGAGTAATGGTTGGGGACGAAGTGTCTAAAGGTGGGCTGAAACCTGCCGCTACCAACCAGCCGGAAAATTCTGAGGACTTGAGCTGGTAGGAAGAGATTATGGAATAAACTACTGGAAGACTTCCACGTTTTCAGTACGCTTATTGTAGAAACAACGGTAAAGATTATGGAAATCTGCACTTTTCGACCAATCAGGCTGCAGGGAGTTGCATACTGAGTAGTTACTGCGCGAATTTTGCGCAGTGTTCCTGTGGCTCGGGTTGCCCAGTTAAATATCGAGTACATTGTGATTAGGGTGAAGTTGGGAACTTAGTTTTGCTTTTAGAACCATGAAGCACTTCAGTGTTCTCTTAGTTAAGATTATTTACTTAACAATCTGTTCCAGTGTAATTAGTTCTGCCCATGGAACTCTCTGAGGCAGAATAAACAGAAAATGGGGAGTATTTTGTAGCTCACTTGACAACGCTTATGAGCTGTGGTCTCCAAAGACAGTAAGACCATCAAGTGAAGCAGTTCAGAAACACGGATTTGAAGTTTTTACTTTGTTTCATACAAAATCCACTAAGAGAAGTACATAGCATGACTAAAATATGATTTACAAAGGCAAAAAATGAATATGCTCAGTCACAGCCTTCTTACGGCACTTAGGTCCAGCTTCTTACAGCGTCAGTTACCCATCACTTCTTGTTTTGTGAAAATACCCAAAATGGTACGGTATTAGAGATGTGAGGTCAGTGTTTAAATGCTACACGGACTGCACTGATTGAGTACAATTCATTAACTTGTTTTGTGGTGATGGTGCCCTGATAATTACGTATCAGGGAAAAGAGTATCTGTGATTTTTTCTTTTTCACATTACGCTTGATAAAATGTGGCAGAAGAGCCGCCTTCTAAAATCCATCCTGTGTCTGAAATGGGAAAGGCTACTTTGATTAACTCCGGGAACGTGGGCTTGTTACGAGCGGGTGTTCTCCTGTCCTGTGGCTTTTGTGCTCTGCCCTTCCCTCTTTCAGCTGTGAAAGCGGTTTTTGGGAATCTGCCTGCAGAATGGAACGGGGATTGAGAGTGCTTTGGGCGTTCTGAAGCATCCTTTAAATGCAGAGTGTGTGAGTGGAATCAGACCCGCCGCTGCGTTGGTGGAGATGGGGAAGGTTGTGTGGAGAGGGAAGACAAAATGCTTGTAGAATCCCGGCTGTTTCTTTTCAGTGAGCGTTTTCACCTATTTCTTTTTTATTTTTGCAGGTACCACAAGAGCCAGGCGATTTACCTGGAGTCAAAAGAGAACACTAAGATCAGCTGCGTGATCAGTTCTGTGGGTGCCAACGAGGTAGGGGCTGCTTTGGTTCTTTTTCGTGGGAGTGGGGAAAGCCATGAGTCACTGCAGGCAGGCAGACAGCGGTCTAGTAACGACCAGGAGACAAATCAGTATTATTTTCAGAAAGGATATAGTTGCCCCGTGTCTAAAGAAACCAAATCCAAGATAAAACTGAGTCGAGGAATCCCTGCTTGAGATGGGGAAGAGCCTTGCTGCATTTCTAGAGAATGAGCCTTTTGCAAGCAGTAGTTTGACAGGTGGGGGAAAAAATGGGGGGAATTGCTGTATTGCATCTCACCAGCGCTGCATTCACATGTTCCATTCCCGTTATTTCACAAGGTCAACTTGCAGTTGTTATTAATGCAAAAATGAATTTAAAAAAAAAAAACAAAACCCGAAAACTTCAAATCCCACTGCTTTGGGAGTCACTTGTCCTTGTGGCTAATGATCAGGGCTTCGAGGGGCAGGTGAGGAGATGTGTGCACCTAAGATAGACGCGCGTCTTGCCACAAAACAAGCTTCGTGGTCGAGCATCCGTTGGGCAAAGGGAGCAGCTCGGTCCTTTGCCTGCAGATTCCAGACGCCTGGAGGAAAGAAATTACAGCCACGAGCGTGTTTCCCTTCAATCAAGCCAGTGAAGCAACTTTAACTTGTTTTGGCAGCTAAGGGGAAATATTTTATTTTCAACGAAATGAGTTGCATATGGGACATGCTTTGTGTGGCAACTGTTCTCCTTGCAACAACAGTTGTTACACTCAATGGTTGGTTATTTAGATAAAGTAGTAGCGGTGTGCTAACGGATGCGTTACAAATGTAGTACTGCTCATTTGATTGAGGTTATTGCTGTTAACTCACCACATTAAAACTCAATCTTTAGGCAGTGTCTTACCTGAAACCTGAAGGAAACACAATCTGTTAATTCTTGTTGTGTGAGTTCCACTTTACAGTGAGACGACGGGTTTTGGGTTGGCTTTGTGGGGTCTCTTTGAGAGGGGCTGGGGAGGAGGCAAGGCAGTTGTTTTGCCCTGTGATGGCTTCGTTGCAACGATGCGAAGCCAAGGGTGACAAATACTTCACAGAACACTGAAATGAGAAGGTGCTCTCTTAGGAAAGCAATGTGTGCATCTTGGATGTCATCACACATTTAAAAACCTGGTTGCCAAACGGTGTTCTTACTGGTTCCCGCTTGAATTTAGAAGGCAGGTGTAGGTTTGAGGTCTGGAGCGTAGACTGGAATCAAAAGTTGGTGTTTGTAAAGGAAGTCAAATTTCCTCAAAGGAACTTTACCAAAAAAATCTCTGCACGGTTTCTCCCCGCCAATGTTTCCGTTGCCACTCAAAGTGAAAAGACTTCAGCGGCGAAACATCAGGGATGCTTTGACATACAGTTGCCTCCCTGTGGCTGGGGAAAGGAAAGGGTTAACAGTGTATCGGAGGCATCTTTCTTCATACGGAGGCCTACATGGGTTTTCTTAAACTGGATTTGAATTTGATAATTAGCTACGGGCCTCTCCAACACAGCCTGAGCTACGATGATCCCCTTAAAAAAAACCAACAAACTAAACCAAAAATATCTTCCCAGACCTAGATTTTTTAAAACTTGATGTGTTTAGGTCTAAGCAGAATGCATTTCTCTTACTTTTTGATGTGATTTTTCTTGGAAACTGTGAATCGGCTGCCTCATTGTGGTGGAAATCATTGGCCAAGTGTGTGGAACCGATTCGGTCGTTTGCCTTTTAACGACAAGAAGCCCTTCAGTATGTGCAGGGAAGGGTTTTCTTGTGGATTGGTTTTTGGTTTGTTGGGTGGTTTTGGTTTTTTGTTTTTCTTTTTTTTTATTCCTATGAGTTTATTCAGCAATCCCAGTTTGTTGGAAGTCGGAAAGAAAGGAGGAAGCTTCCTTTACAGTCTGGGAATAAAAGAAGTGCGGAGATGGGTGCGGTTGGTTGTATTCACCATCTCCTTCAGTTCTGTAGAATTAATAGATGCTGGTTTTGGAGGGCAAAGCGCATTGTACGTCTGAAACATCTGTTCTAAGTTCAGTCTAGGTCTTGGTGCTTTTATTTTCCTGAACTGGGTGGCACATTTTCTGTTAATAAGTCAATTCGCTGGTCTGATTGCTTAAAACTGGCTTTTAATTTTCCTCTGAATAGAACTTACCAAAGCAGTTGACTTTAGCAAAAACTAACGTGCTGTTCTGTCATATTGTGACCAACCATGAAGCTCTGGCTGTTTGCTGTTCTGTACAGTTGCTCAGAGTTTGTAGATTTGAGAATTCTTTTGCTTAGTGAAACATGGCAAGTTCTTGGAAAAGTTGCAGGAAAAAGAGAGAGAGATGGTTGTCAGTAAAGGTGGATTTGGATTTCTCTAGGGAAATACAAATGCAGGCAAATACTAAGTTTATGTTATTTTGAGGGATTCTGCTAGTAAAGGCAGTTTATAATTAAAATAATAGAGTTGAATCAAGCTGCTGTGCCAGGCCTCTAGCTAATGTGATATCTAAAAAAAAAACAAGTAAAGTTTGGGATAAATCACTCACCAGCACTGACTTTATAATCCTTTGCAGGGGCAATATTGGCCTTGAGTCCTAAAATACTCCTGAACTAAGAGCTGGATAACTCTTACTTTCCCTGCATTTATTTAAATATGTTCAAATGCATCAGAATGATAAAATGCAGAGGGGGTTTGCTCGGGTTTTGATTTTTAAAGTAGAGGCATTTGGGTCTAAACTTCTTGAAAGCAGTTTTTATTTTTTAAAAATTCTGAGAGGCTGCCTCTGTGGAAACAATTTGTCCTTTGAAATACATCGAATACGGGCGAGTTCAGTGAATCCTTCCATGCAGGTGGTTTTTAAAGACACTCTTTTATCTTCAGATACAATTTATTTAATACATTTCGAGAAATGCTTCACTGAACAAAATCAGAATAAGCTTTTTCATTTGACTAATCGTTACTTGTCTGGGCAAATCCCAGGGTGGATAATTTTATGATCTGTGGATCTAGAGAGACTTATTCTTGATTAGGTAAAGCTTAATGCCGGAGTTCTGTTGTGAGCTGTGGCAGACGGAAACTTGCTTTCCCGATGATGCTTGGAAAGAGTAATTTTTCTTGACGAGTGTTTTGAGCAGGCAGTTGAGGTGGTAAAGTCAGAAGCCTTATTTCGTTTTCTACTCAGGTGGCAAATGCTTCGTGTGGGGAGGGAGATGGGATTAAGGGAAAGATCTTTGCCCCCTGAGTAATGGAGATGTTCAGATCTGACAATAAGAATACCTGCGCCCACTTGTCCGCGTATTGCTTGGTGTGGGTTTTCCCTTTTTCTTTCCAATATATCTCACTGCCCCTCTCTCTCTCTCGCTCTTTTTTCTTTTTTTAATTTTATTTTTTTTTCCATGCAGATCTGGGTGAGGAAAACCAGTGACAGCACGAAGATGAGGATCTATCTGGGACAGCTGCAGCGAGGTGTTTTTGTCATTCGCCGGCGATCAGCTGCGTGACTGTATGCTCTTCCTTGGGCTATATTTTCTTTTTTTCCTTTTATTTTTTTTTTTTTTAAAACCGATAGACAAACCTCTAACGGGGGGTGACAGTCCGTCCATCCACTCCTCTCAGCAGTGGAGAACACTGTCATGACCTTTCCCGAAACAGTTTGTGGCTGGCCACATAATCCCCAGTAGTCCTTAAATCTTTAAGTGATACCCAAGCACTGCCCTGGACTATTTCTGGAATTTTTTTTTTTTACTTTTTTTTTTGCATCAAGCTTCTGTACACTTCCTTTGTATTTTGGGTGACTTATTTAAGAAGATTTTTGCATCGTACCTTTTTTTCGTCACTGTTCCATGGTGCATAGATGGGACTCGTATGTTGAAAACGGCGTCAGGTTTCTGTTCGGAATCAGACCAGTGGAAGAAGCTTTGCTTGTCAAGATGCTGAGGTCCCTCGTTCTTTTGGGGTTTGTTTTCCTGCGAGGCTCGGGATGTTGGGCAAAAGGCGATTAATCTTGCCAGCTTCCAGCTGCAGCCGAGAGACGCGGCTGCAATACCTGGTGTACGACATCAGCTTTGTTGGATGGACTGTTTAAAGGCTTGAGCTACTGAGGCTTTTGGTTTTTATTTTTTAGGGAAGTGTGAACAGCTCAAACTGCTGAAACTCCAGTTGATTTTTGATGTAGGTGAGCAGTCACGCGTGGTTAATCAGAAGCTTCGGTTTCTCCACACATTAAAACAGAACCCTTCAATGAGCAAGCAAAGAGTATGTCTATTTGCTGATGTCGATTTCCTGAAAGAGGCAGATTGAGCATAAACCAAAGGATTAATTAAGTGGACTTTGCAGATAGCGAGGCTGTGTGAACACTGGGTATGAGTATAACCTCGTACACACAGAGAGATGAAAGGTAAATTCCGCTTTCTTCACTGCTGCTTAGAGTAACAGGTCACGCTGGAATCTTGCTGACAGATGATACTGGATCTGTTGTATCTTCCAAAGAAGCCTGGTACGGAGCAGAAAGTGGCATTGACATGCTCTTAGTGCCCCAAAATGCCATGCAAAGGTTTCCCTTTGAAGAGGGTGTATTTAATTACTGGAGATAACGCTGGGTTTCTACACTTGCTCAAGTGAAAATGCTCAAGTGGTGATATTAATGTGCTCCCTTCCAAAGTATTTTAAAGATCTGACTCTCTTGTTATTCCTAGCCTTTTGCTGGTGGCTCAGGCCACCGATACCACGTGTGACTGCAGTGGTGTGACCTGTAGAGCTCACGCACCGGCAACACTGTCACGTCTGTTGCTTTCTGCGCAGAAGAACTTCGTGCTCCTTTTGACTGTTGGACAAAAAGTTGTCATTTCGGCCTTTATTGATAATCTGTCACTTCAAGGCAACTTTTGTTTTTGCTGGGCAGCATCGGTCGAGCCTTTCTTTCATACGTGGATAAACGGAGTCTTTTAAACGACTGTTTCCATTTCTTACAGCAGTTGGGTGGCAGTCACATCCCAGTAACTGATGAACGTACGTGGATCTGGAGTTGGGGGTGTTACAGCTGAGTTTCTGAGGCGTTGCCTTTGTGGCTGGGATGCTTGACCTGTTCTTACTGTGTTGAGTGTCTTAACCGGAGAATTTTGGAGCTCTGGCGAGGAAAGGAGAAAGGTGGCAGTTTCCCACCCCTTGGAAAGGTGCCACCCTTGCTGCCGCGTCAGGCTGTATTCTGTGAACTGCATACTTAATATAACTTAGCATTCTCTGCATGTGTGACAGTTTTTTAATAAGGTGATGATGTACCAAACGGGATTTGTCACTGAGCCTTAAAATGAACATCATAGTTCCTTTTTATAATAAAAAGTGTTAAGTAGCATTAGGATTTATTTCCTGCTTTATCGATGTACACGTTTGAGGAAATAGCTGGGAACTTTGGTTCAGTTTTGGGGAGGTGCTTCGCCATTCTGCTAAGAGCAGGCCATCTCTCTGCTGCTCTAATGTTTCCTGTTTGGGGGCTAATTTTAAAGGTATTGGTAGAAGTGTGGAAGTGCAGCAGCTCTGGGAGCCAGGCGTGGTAGAGGTGTGCGTTGTGTAAGCCTAATTATATAGCGTTGACACTGCATCTTAATCTGAATCAACAACATCTGCTCACCGTCCCTGTTCCTTGGCAGAGGAGGGAAAGACTAGCTGCTGTCGCAGCCAAAAGCCTGTCTTTCCATCAGCTCTGGCCTTACATTGCAAGGGGTGGGGGGAGCTGGGATGAGATGAGGCAAATTTCTAGTTCATGCCCTAATTGGAATTTGAAGAGTCTTCTGGAAGCAAATCCCTGTGGGACTGTTGGCAGCGTCTTCCTCATCCGTAACCTCCCCCCTGTGGACACCCAGCTGAGCTGAGAAAGTTGCTGTTGTCAGGTGTCTCCTGTTGTACCAGATAATCGGGGAGCTTCCCCTTGGACTGGAAGTTCCAGTGGGAGAAACCAAAGAAGGAAAGAATGAGGACAGTGAGCAGCCTGGGTGGGAAAGAGGAAATGGGAGTGTGCTGTGGTCCGGACTGGGGAAACTGGTAGTGGCTGAGGGCAGTGCTTCAGTGTGGAAGTTGTCAAAACTTCATCTCAAACTTACTCTTTCACACCAGCCTCGGATCTCCAGGAAGGACATAGGAGGTTTGTGCAACTCCCTTCTGTCAGAGCTCCTTGCTCGTTGCCAGTTTCCCCAGTACCCTTGGATCAACCCTTGAACTTTTAATTTCTGCTTTTAACAGTCCCGAGTGTGGGCTTGGAGCCCTCTTTGCTCCAACTGAACTGCTACGCTGAAGGTATTTTGCTTTAAGACTACTTCATCCCTAGTTTCTTATTTTAATAAAATGAAAATCTCTTTTGCCTTAGTTCATCACCGTAAAAAGTAGATCTGTCTCCTCTAACAAAGTGCATGAATATCGTACCCTGGGGGGTTTTTTGATGGTTTTTTGGGGTTTTTTTTGTTGTTGTTCAAGCAGGCCATTCTGGAAAGGCCTGTGCCATTTACGAGGCTGGAAATGATAAAAACGAGGTGCTTTATTGTGCACTCAGGGAAGCAGTACATACTGTTTTTTAATCTTAGAAAGCTGCTCAAAATGTGTTGTTGCGAGGATGAGGCATGTGGAGATGAAGAGTGTAGACATCAGCTGCAAAAATGAAGGTTTCCTGCCACTGATTGGAAAAATAGAGATCAGTTACTTGAGGAGATGGACAAGGTCTTGCTTAAATTCTAAGAGAAAATTGGCTTTTCTGGCTGCAGTTTGCCTGTGTTTGGAAGAATTCAAACCCTCACTGAATGGAAATGGCTTTGCTGCAGTTACGAAAGGATTTAATTCTCATTGTGGATAGCACTTAAAGTAAATTTAAGGAATTATTTTAACTCTTGGTTACAGTAACTTTTAAAGAAAGGTGTGAACTTTCTGCCAAAAATGGAGAGCAAAATTATAGTTGCTGTTGAATCATGTTGAGCAGGTTTTTTTCCATTGCCCTGAGAAGTGGCACATGATGTTGATCAAGTGCAAAATAAAGATTTTTTTTCCCCCCACATCCCCTCCCCTAGCCATTAGATGTTGAAAGGGAGAGGAAGCCAGATCAGAGAAGCAACTTCCACTGGCTTTTTGACATCGTCCTCACTGAAAGGTTCCAAAAGAGGCTTTTTCCTGGGTTGAATCTAATTAAAAAAAAAAAAAAAGAAATTAAAGAATCGTCTTTTTTTAGCTCATGTGCTTTGTCTGGAATTTTATAGAGAGACAAAGTGAATTAATGACAGAAGTCTTGATTGTTTGCAATTTTTGTGAATGTGTGTGTGCGTTTCTGGGGAACTTAAGGGAAATAAAGCCTAAAAGAGGAAGAAATTGCTGTGACCCTCGTGAGTAACTGAGGTTCTTCCTCTTTGAGAATAAGAAAAATTGAAACACCTTTGGAGTTCTGGTTCCACAGAAGTAAATAACGGGTGTTAAAGGATCAAGCAATTCTGAATGGGTGTCTGAGATTTGCTGCTACCAGTTTTAGTTTGCCCAACTCTAAAAAAAATTTAATGTATTTTCAGATATTTAGAAAACTGAGTGTCTATTTCCATTTTTCTCCCTGGAATGTCACACTTCATTCAGTTAAAGAAATCCACCATTTTAATGTTACGCTGAGTTTGGGAAACACCTTTGACCTTTAACATCAGCTCAAATTTGGGATACGTGGTACATTTGGGATGTATCTTTTTGTACACGAAGAACTTATCTCTTTGCACTGGAATCAGTGCTGGTTTTTACTTTTCTGGTTCAGGAAAGCTTTTTTTCAACAATATTCTCCATTTCAGATTAGCGAATAAATGCGCATAAAGAACTGTTTGGGTTTACTGAGAGCCAAACCTGAAGCCTTTGGTTCTAAAATAGCAATGCTTTCAGCAAAGCCAGTCATTTTTAGGGTTTTGGAAGCAAGAGATCTCACCTATTGGAAACAGCTACTGATTTATTTAATCACTCTTAAATTTGAAACCTATCAGTTGCCTTGTATGCCCATGGTAGCTTCTGTCATTTTTCATTTAGTTCTGATTTGCCTCCCACGTGTTCTGCCCCAAATCTTGACATCTGGGGGCAGAACATGTGGATTTGGGGGCAGAAAATGGGGTGGGAGGGGGGGATCAGAATAGAAACATATTTTCTTTTATTAATGTTCCTTATTTGCATGGAGTTAGGATTCTTTTGACAGTGATGGCTGCCTGCTGGTCTCTCCTATTTTAATGGCAATCCCAGTTAACGAAAGCTAATGGTTTTTAATGCAAACAAATGCAAATGTAAGGCTTAAAATCAGTGTTTTAAATTGAGGTTTCTGCTTGATGGTCGAAATCCTGTTTGGAAGCGGTGTACAAAGGGTGTCAGAGTGAGCAGGTTGATGGCACTGACTGAGGTGGGGGCCTGGAGAGCGGGTGGCTCAGGACACAGAGCTGGAGCTCCATGGCTGCTTGTCTCATCGAATTAAAAAGGTAGGTGGAGGGGTTTTTTTTTATTATTTGGGGTTGGCTTGTTGTTTTGGTTTTTATTCAGGGAAGTAGTGGATGTCTGACAAATAGTTGATTTTCTGTAAAACGAATAGTTGAAGGTGGCTGCTGATTGTGTCACAATACTGAAGAATTACTCATTACAGGGAAGAAATATCTTTTTGCCCATGAATTAAACTTTAGAAACGGTGTGTAATAGTCACATGAATATTTTTTCCAAACGTGATTAGGAAGCGATGTTCCAAACCTCATACATCCCGAGGGTAAGACTCTGAATGCTAATGACACTAAATCATGTAATGCAGTTGTACCAAATTAGTATAAATGCAGGCGGCAAATTGCTGGTAAGGATTTTTCTGGTATTTAAAAAACTCAAAAACTTAGCTGTTGATATTGGGAATTACTAAACATCTTGGTTTGAGACTGTCCTGAAGATTAGAAGAGGTGGTGGTGGTCATGTGGAACTTGGGATCAAGGAATTGTGGAATCATAGAATGGTTAGAGTTGGAAGGGACCTTCAAGATCATCCAGTTCCAACCCCCTCTGCCCTGGGCAGGGACACCTCCCACCAGACCAGGTTGCTCAAAGCCCCATCCAGCCTGGCCTTGAACCCCTCCAGGGATGGGGCAGCCACAGCTTCTCTGGGCAACCTGTTCCAGTGTCTCATCACCCTCACAGCAAAGAATTTCTTTCTGGTATCTAATCTAAATCTCCCCTCTTTCAATTTAAAACCATTACTCCTTGTCCTGTCACTACTATTCCCTGACAAAAGTCTCTCCAGCTCTCCTGTAGCTCCCTTCAGGTACTGGAAGGCTGCTCTAAGGTCTCCCTGGAGCTTTCTCTTCTCCAGGCTGAACAACCCCAGCTCCCTCAGCCTGCCTTCATAGGAGAGGTGCTCCAGCCCTCTGAGCATCTTTGTGTCCCTCCGTTGGACCCATTCCAACAGGTCCATGTCCTTTCTATATTGAGGACTCCAGAGCTGGACACAGTGCTCCCGGTGGTGTCTCAGAGTGCAGAGTAGAGGGACAGAATCCCCTCCCTGGCCTTGCTGGCCACCCTTCTTTGGATGCAGCCCAGGATGGGGTTGGCTTTCTGGGCTGCCAGCGCGCACTGCCGGCTCATGGTGAGTTTCTCATCCACCATCACTCCCAAGTCCTTTTCCTCAGGGCTGCTCTGTAGCAGTATTTCAGCACTCGAGTGTGGATTAGGTCCTGTACCAAATAAGAAGTTTTGCAGTTGAGGAAATGGAGATAACGTGGTGAAGGTGCCAGGATGGTTACCAGCCCTGGCTCAGGCCATTCTCCCCTGAGAGAATTCAGAACTCAGTGTTTGTTTCCTCTTTCATTGCAATGACTCTTTTGAGGAGAGGTTTGAGAATTTGGGTGAAATGTAGCAATAGCGAGTCTGTCCCTTGGGCTCTGCCTGCAGAGGGACAAACACTGTCCCAAGGAAGGGACAGTTGGCCAGGAATCCAGCAAGTAGCTCTGGTGAGGCTTTTCTCACCGAGGTTTTCATCCCTCTGAAGAGATGTGGGTGCTTCCTTGTCCTTTCTGGCGTTCTGCAGATGAGTATTTAACAGATATTTTGGGATGCAAAGCTGTGGTATTGGTGCTCCCTTCCTTGGACTGTGGCATCTCTGGGCGTGGGAGGCGCCTCCTGTGGAAAGACTGAACTGTTCCTGGAGGGAATGGTGTGGATGAGCTTTGTGAGGAGTTCCTGGAGCATTTATCAAAGTTTGGCACCTCTCTGTTCCCAGGCTGACTTTCTCCAAGCAGTCTAAGGGTTGGATTTGCTCTGAAGTACCTTGAGAGCCTTAGGGAGCCTGACAGACGCAGCTCTACGTGCTCTGGACAGGTTTGTCACAGTCTTCTCTGTGCATGGCTGCCCTCTGCTCCCCGAGTGCTCGAGACCTTGGGGAACACATCAATCGACTCTCTTTGTAATGGATGTGAACGACCTTAAATAGCGGCTGTAGCCTTCACAAGGCGTGACGGTTCGTGGTTACCATTTGATGTAACTCAAGGTATTAATCTGCAAAGCCTGGGAGCGGAGGGGTTTCTCCCTTCCCATTGGAGAGCCTGACAGGTTCTCCATCTCGATTATGCCTCAGCTCTTTGTTGTATCTGTCACATCCCTGGGCTGAACGGCAGAGCAGAACGGTGCTTCTGGTGGGCACCTTTCCTGCCTCTGTAGTGGGGATCTAATTATTGGGTACAACCACTCAGCCGAGCAGAGGCATAAGCCCAGAAAAGGCAGCAATCTTGTTTGATCTTCCGGGCAACCAGCTGCACTGTTCCAGTCTTGTTGTTGCATATTTACTTAATTCAGAGGCATTGCTGTATTTTATTTAATTTATTATAGTGAGCACTCTGACTGTTTCTTTTTACTGCTCAATTTCTTATTGAGAATTTCTTGTCCCAGCTGAAGGTCAACACTGGAAGAACAACACGGTCCTGGCAGGTTCTCTGTGTGCTTGGTTAATTGCTGGGGGTAGGAGGATATATGATGGCTCTGGTGACAAAGGAGGTCTCCCGGTCTTCTGACACTGCCTGTCACTTGTATCCTGGTGCAGTGTCCACTCAAGTGAGCTGAGTGTGATTACAGGGGGCTACCAAGAGAGTTGCAAAAATCATAGAATCATAGAATGGTTTGGGTTGGAAGGGACCTTCAAGATCATCCACTGCCACCCCTTGCCCTCGGCAGGGACACCTCCCACCAGACCAGGTTGCTCAAAGCCCCCTCCAACCTGGCCTTGAGCCCCTCCAGGGTTGAGGCAGCCACAGCTTCTCTGGGCAGTCTGGGCCAGTGTCTTGCCACCCTCACACCAAAGAATTTCTTCCTGAGTTCTAATCTAAATCCCCCCCTGTTTCTGTTTAAAATCATCCCCCCTCATCCTATGGCTCCCCTCCCTGATCCACAGTCCCTCCCCACCTTTCCTGCAGCCCCTTGAGGGACTGGAAGGGGCTCCAAGGTTTCCTCAGAGCCTTCTCTTCTCCAGACTGAACCCCCCCAACTCTCTCAGCCTGTCCTCACAGCAGAGGGGCTCCAGTCCTCTCAGCATCTCCATGACCTCCTCTGGTCCCGCTCCAACAGGTCCAGTTGAAGTTATTGTCCAGCTTCAAAATGTTTATCTGGAAGTGCTGGTTTAGCTCTCACCCCTCTTCCCCCAAGTTTTTCTTCAGTGAGCATGTTTCTCTCAAATGCCTCCCAATGACTGCTCTAACAGGACAGAGGGATGCTGTGAAGGATGGTGAGGGCAAGTTGTGCCTGTTGGCTTGCTCATCATCATCAGAGCGTGAGGAAAGCCTCACTCTTCTTCCAAGAACAGGGTTGTCACCTTGTGTGTCTTTTCAGGACAAGCTGCCCTCTCTAGCTCCTGACAAGGCTCCCTCGATTGGGCTCCTGAGGTGCCACGTAGTGCTTCAGCTTAATGCTTGGGCCTTCTGGGAGGGTGTTACAAAGGAAACTGCAAACACTTCGGTGTCAGCGCTGCTGCTGTGCTATTAACTGGTTTAATGAGCCTCTTTGATGTGTTTTGGGGAAGACCCTCTATCTCCTGCATGACCTCGTTGTCCCTGTTGACTGTCTTGTGATGTGGCTGGGCTCATGGAGCAGTGGGGGTGAGCTGGAAGGGGAGCAGCTGCTGTGATTCCCAGCACCAGGGGCTTTCCCTTCCCAAGGGGGAGCAGAAGCTGCAGCTCCATGGCGTGGTGCCTGGGCATGAGGCTGGGCCCTCTGGAGGCAGCAGCTCCTTGGGGCCCCGTGACAGGGTTGAAGATGAGGGACCACAAAGCTGTTGGCGTTAGTGAAAAGGGGGTTTTCACTCTCATTCAATGGAGTTGGTGGGTGCTGAGGTTCCTGTGTTTTCTTGCTCTGCACCTCGCTCAGGTGGACTTGCCTGTTTCAGATCCTCACCCCATGGACTTTGCTTGCAGTACTGCCATCCACTCTCATTTCCAATTTCACACCGACATGCTCTTGACATATTTACAAACGAACTCTCTCGTGTCAACCCACTAAAAAGCAACCAAAGACGTTCCAGAGAAATATTTCTCTCCTCTGTCTCCTGTTGCTGTGGCAATCTGACTGCTGCTGAGCAGAACGGGTGGGAGAAGCCAGCGTCAGTGCAAGAACATCCTGCTTTCCTGCATGGTCAGTGCTGTGAAGGGCACCAGTGCCTGCTGCTGCCTGTCTTGGCGGTGATTTTACCCCCACAGTGCTTTTGAAATGCAAATCTTGAAAGGTTTCTACAGGGAGAAGTAAGTGAGAATGTACTTGATTGCTCAGCTGGGGAAGCTGAGGCACAGGAGTGCAGTGATCTGCCAAAGACCAAGAGCTGTATCCTCGTTCAGCCAGAAATGTCCTTCTTCCTTAACTTGGCTCACACTCTGGGTTTTAGGCCAACTTAATCTTCCTTAAGATTCTGCTCTAGGGTTTCAGTTATGTCGGGATTTCGTCAACACCTCTCGGCACATAATCTCCTTCTTCAGCGTTACCCTCTTGTCTCCTCTCCCATCCTGCTGGACAGGCCAAGGCTCAGCCACAGAGCAGGCGACCAGGTGATTTCTGGATAACGAGTTGCTGCTAATCAGCTACACTTGTTATTGACTGCAGGAAGCTGGCTGCCAATCCCAAGTAAAAATGTGTTAGCACAAACCATTGGAAGACAGGGTGTTTTTCCTCTGCTGTAGGTGGAGAATGCGGGGATGGTCTGTTAATCAGATCTCTCAGTGATCATCTGACAGATGGCAACTCACTGGAGATAATTAATCATTTGCTCATGCAGGATGTTGAGTATGGAACAAGCTCTCTCAGTAAAGATGCCAACAGGAGAGTTCTGTGTAAGACAGCTCAGGGAGGACCTGAGCCCCCCAGAAAAGGTCTCTCCCTCCAAGGTGGAACATTTTAGCTAAATACAGCAAAGTCCATCTTGTTGAGGAGCACAGGCTTCCTGCCAGAAGGCTTTCCAGGGCATCGCAGAGCTAAAGGCTTGAGGAAGTAAAACTGGGTGATGCCTGTGGGCTTTGGTCTGTCATGAAGGCTTTCTGACCCCAGCCTGGGGAACGGGGACATCATAGAATCATAGGATGGTTTGGGTTGGAAGGGACCTTAAAGATCATCCACTGCCACCCCCTGCCCTGGGCAGGGACACCTCCCACCAGACCAGATTGCTCCAAGCCCCGTCCAACCTGGTCTTGAAGCCCTCCAGGGATGGGGCAGCCACAGCTTCTCTGGGCAACCTGGGACAGCATCTCAGCACCTTCAAAGCAAAGAATTTCTTCCTAATGTCTAATCTAAATCTCTCATTTTTTCAGTTTAAAACTGTTCCCCCTCGTCCTATCAAATGCGTTAAACACTTGTAGGTCTGGTCTGTTGGGAAGGTTGGAGGAGTGAGTACTTCTGCTGGATTTTCTCTTTGGGAAAGAGGGAGGTGCTGTGAGTGAACAGCAGCCGAGTGACGCGGCTCCGATGGCCAGTGTTGCCAAGGAGTGAAGTGTCCTCTCAGGGGCCTGCACTAGTTTAAGGGCTGTCTGCTTCTCTGAGAGGAGGAGAGGTGGCCGAGGTGGTGTCTGCAGGCAGCGCTTGTTCCCCAGCACACCTCGGGCTCTGGGGGTGAGGGCACAGGCAGAGCAAGCTCTGTCTTTTCTTTGTAATGCTTTTCTCTCTATATATTCTCAAAATCCTCCTTTCCAAAGGCAGATGTCTCGGTGGGGAGGGTGAAGCACAAGCAGAAGTGGTGCTGGTGGGATCAATGAGTAGAACCTTCTCCCTCTAGACTTTGAGGACTCCGTGTACAGTTTGAAGAAGAGGGGGAAACGGCATCTGTACCAAGGATTTCTCAGGCTTGTTCCTGGTAGATAAGTTGGTTTTTATCGAGCGGCTTGACATGCAATTCCATGCATTATAGAGATGGTTGTCTGGTGTTTACTTAAAGAGATTTTTCTAGCCATCCTAAAAATTAAACTTCGTGTAATGGTGCGTTTGCTCGGGGAAAACGAGCGTGGAGATGCTGCCAGAGTGTCAGGCTTGTCAGGAGCAAGGGTCCTGCAGAAGACAAGTGGCATTAGCCTTGTTTGAGGACGTTTCATTTGGAAGCAATGAAGTCCCCAGCCTTTTGGGGGCTCCGTTAATTGAACTGAAGAGGTAGGAAGCCCAGAAGGGAGATGCTGTTCACACCTGGAAAGGCAGAGACTCTTGCAGAGGGAGAGGGTCAGAACAGGTTATTTCTCCTGTAAAAGGACATCAGAAGAATGCGAAGAATTGTTCAGAAATTACATTCTTTTACCTGAATAATTTCAGGGAAGTCAATTTTATGTGGTAAGACTGGGTGGTTTGCTTCCAGGTTGGAACGGGGCTTGGGTCTGAGTTTTAGTTTGAAAGGTGTTCAAGTAAAGAAGCTCAACTATCCTCTGCTCTGTGAATCATCGTGTGGGACCACAGAAAAGAATAATGAAAAAAAAAAAAATAAAAAAAAATGTCAGGAGGCTTCCTGCAGCTTACAGACTTGTAAGGCTGAAAGTCAGCACACTGCTTCTCCTGGCTGAGAAAAACTCCTGCTGAGAGAATGTAGAACCTCAAACTGTGGTTCCTTTGCACCAGGTGAATATTATTATTATTTTTTTCATTTTTCCTTCCCTAACAGGGTATTTGAATGGAGATGTGTGTTTTGCATAAGACCCTGTGCACGGAGCTCGTCTTGATAAATTTGTTTTGGTATTAGGATAATAGACAATGCTGTTTCTCTTCTGAAAGCTTCCAAGTTTGGAGTAATTATTCCATTTATGAGGAAATTATGGAATCACAGAATCTTCATGGTTGGAAGGGACCTTTGAGATCGTAGAGTCCAACCATAACAAAAAAACGAAACAAAACAAAACTAAAACCACCAAAAACCCCACAACCACCCAACCCAACAATCTCAGGCACTAGAGCATGCCCTGAAGTGCCACATCTACACGTTTCTTAAATACCTCCAGGGTTGGTGACTCTACCACCTCCCTGGGCAAGCTGTTCCAGTGCCGGACCACCCTCTCAGTAAAATCATTTTTCCTTATATCTAACCTAAACCTCCCCTACTGCAACTTCAGACCATTTCCTCTGGTCCTGTCATTATTCACTTGGGCAGGGGACTGCAGTTGCTGCAGCACATCTGGCAGAGTTTCCTGCTTGCCCCAACCTTCCCATAAGCAAGTCAAACGATATCCATTAATTACTCTTCCTTCACAAAATCAGCTTGTTTCCTAAACTCTAACACCTGGTTGTGTAACAGTGGGCTTAGGAGGGTGAGCTGATGTTGCTCATGTTGAGCTTTGGCCTTGTCAATACAGACGTCTTGCTGGAGACCTGTTGGTGGTGTCAGGGGTCAGTATAAACAGTGCTTAGAGTTTGCTTTTTCAGGGGGAGCTTTCTGTTCTTGCAGGGATTAAATTTATTTTTTTTTTTTTTCTGTTTTGGCCCTGGACCCCTTCTCTTCTGCCAGAAACTTAACAAGATCCTTTGAGTGCTTCTCTGGAGAATGACGAACTGAACCCACCACTGTGGGTTTGAATTGGCTTTAAATAAAAGGCGTTGTGCTTCTGAAGTGCCCTGCCCAGGGGCTCTAGAGCTCTCCACAGACAATCCAACCAGCCAGCAGACAAAGCCATTAAATGTGAAGTGCCCACGCAGGATTACCTGGCAGAAAGCTGCAGGAGAGTGTTTGCTGTGTAGTCCCACGGGGAATAAGCTTTGTCTGAAAAAAAGAAACCCACCCTCAGCAGGTGATAACTGTTGGAAAAAGTCAAGGTGGGTCTCGTTGATTAATCGAAGTGGGTGGTTGAGTCCTTCCTTTTGGTGTAGAGCAAAAGAGGTAGGAACAAGCAGAAATGACATGAGGGAGGTAGGAGGAAGATGTTTTAAATGGGCTTCTGTGTTTTCACCCTCTGCAAAGACGCTGTCTCCCTGCATGGTGGATCTAAGCCACTTGAATTTCCAGCTTGTGTGACTAATGGCCTCGGTGTCTTGTATCCTGAAAGCAGATATATAGCCTTGAGAAGTCAGATTTAATTTCTCCAGTTACATTTGCGGAGCAAAACCCTGTAAGTGTAACTCCTACACCCCGCCCCTCAGCTCCTCCAGTCTGGGTCTCCTGGTGTCTCTTCAATTCTGAACTCATAGCTTCGTTTTACCTCTTAGTATCCCACCAGCTGGAACAGCTTCTTCCAGGGTGGGGAATCTCGGGTGCAGGCGTTGGCGAGTGAGGAGAGGGCTTGGAGATGAATGTGCACTTCCCTCCTGCGGTTTAGGAGGCTATATCTATATTTTTAGGGATATTTTTTTTTCTTTCCCCATCTTACTGAGGTAGGAAGGGAAGATTATGGCACTTGATGATTTAATCAACATAATCTCCAGATAAAACCTGCTTATGTTATACTACTGGGAGGTATTAATTTATGCTGGCTTGCCTCTCCTAAGGTAAATTAAATCATTAGTTTTAAGACTGGATTAGGTGCACATGTGTCCCCTGCCTCTTCAAAAGGCAGTTCGGTAGCTCTTAAAAGCTTCTTGGCTTGGCGTTTCTGGGGAGTCATCAAACCCCTTCGGTGCAGGTGTCATGAGAAGTGGCACCGAGCTGCAATGATTAAAGGTGGAAGCTAAATGCCTCTGCACTGATATGGGACCTGCTAGTGCCTCGTGCCACCTCCTTCACCCCACGGTAGTATTTTACCAGCTCATTAATTCGACCTGAGGTTGTTCCTCAGACCTGGGGAACCGGCAATTATTCCTTTGGTCAGACCTCCATCTAGGGCATCTGTTCTCCATTGATGGAAGCTGTGTGTTGAAGAAGACCTGGCCAGGACAAGTGGCCGGTGTCCACACCTTTCTCCCACTGGAGAAGACAAGACCACAAGGACATCAGGATGATGCATTGACTGGTCCTTGAAAATACATTGGAGCAGAGCAGGATGTTGAATGACCTTGGAAGTGCTGGCAGCACCTCTGAACTGGCTGAAAATTCCCCAAAAGGTCTAGGTGGAACTCTGTGAGCGCTCAACAAAAATGAAAAGCATAAGATCTTTTGTTGAGGTGGGTGAGAGATGTTACAACTCTTTCATACAGGCAAGGAAACTGAGGCACAGTCTGGGGAGGGCTGTAGCAGGGTGTAGGAGGAAAATTTGGAGACATGATGGCAGTGGCCCCTCCTGGAGTCACCTGATTTAGAGCAGATGTGCTGAACAGCCAGGGCTGCTCCTCTTCTGTGGTTCCTCATAGGAACACCCCGTGCAGAGATGCTGGCTCCAAGCGTTGAGGTGCCCTGTCTGCTTGGATGGCCACAGCTCTGGTGAGGAAACCAGGCCCTGCTGCTGAGACAGACTGGAATGGCTCCTTTCGACCCAGGGGGAGGAGAAACGACAGAGATCCTCAGAGGAATTTCAGGGCTATTAAGGATGTGATAATGAGGCATTTCGTGCATCATTTTTCAGCGATTCACTCCCCCACCCCCAGTTCAGCCCAGGCATTAACACACTCCATCCCAAGAGGACAGAAAACACTCTCCCGGTGCTGTAACTCCATTGATCATGCATCTGGACATCAACAGGGCTGGTGCATGAGAGAGAAGATGCCTTCCCAGCCAGCTATCTCCATCAACAGAGAGCAGATGCTCAAGATACAGTTTTGATCGAAAGAGCAATTGCTGATCCCACAGATCTGTCTGGGCTAAAATCTTCTTGCTGAATTAATGAGTTGGCAAAATACTGCCATGGGGTAAAGGAGGAGGTGCAAGGTGGAACTTGCTGTTGCAGGATGCTCTCCAGCCAGCTATGGGCATCAGGCTATGGGCTTGTGGAAAGTCTTGTGTGAGACAGTCTTGATGCAGCAGGGGAAGGACCACTATCCGTGTGTCTTTCCCATACCTTCCTGGTATGATTTTCCTTGGTACAGTCAGTTCTGTGGTCATCTCCTGGATGCTGAAATACTGGAATACTGTGTCCAGTTCTGGGCTCCCCAGTTCAAGAGAGGCAGGGAACTACTGGAGAGAGTCCAGCGTAGGGCAACAAAGATGATGGAGGGATTGGAGCATCTCCCTGAGGAGGAAAGGCTGAGAGAGCTGTGACTCTTCAGCCTGGAGAAGAGAAGGCTGAGGGGAGACCTTATCAATGCTCATAAGTACCTAAAGGGTGGGTTGAAGGAGGATGGAGCCAGACTCTTCTCAGTGGTTCCCAGTGACAGGACAGGGGGCACAAACTGCAACATGGGAAGCTCAGCTCCACTCAAATATGAGGAGAAACTTCTTTGGGGTGAGGGTGTCAGAGCCCTGGCAGAGGCTGCCCAGGGAGGGTGTGGAGTCCCCTTCTCTGGAGACCTTCAAGCCCCACCTGGATGCAGTCCTGAGTGATGTGCTCTGGGCAACCCTGCTTTGGTGGGGGATTTGGACTGGGTGAGCTCTAGAGGTCCCTTCCAGTTCTGACAATTCCCTGATTCTGTGAAATCTTGTATTACTTTCCTTTGCCTCACAGGATCCCTAGGCCATCTGCTGTGCCACGGTTCCTGGCTGGAGGTGGACGTCTGGTGGTTGCCCCAGAGGAGCAGCTGTGCTGGCTCTCGCGCAGCCAGGCGTGTGCTGGCAGAAGCAGGCATGAAGGCAGGGGTTTCCTAAAGGACAGAGTCAGTTTGCTCCCAGGGTGTTTCGATTTCTGATCTCTCCTGTGAGCAGGTTAGTATCTCCATGGAGGTCAGAATGAGTCCAAGAGGTTATAAATCATGTGGAAAGCAGCATGGGGAGGTGGCCTGGGGCAGCTTTTCCCATTAGGCCGCTGGTCAGCGGTGCCTGTGCAAGGTGTGAGTCCTTCTTGCTTTCGTTTCTCCAACTTAAAATATATAGAGATGTTTTCTTGCTTGAATACTTAAAGGCAAGTGTCTCTTCTTCTGTATAGTGTGCTTGCAGCTGATTTATCATGTGGTGCTCCAGCACTGGGATTAGATATTAATGCAGGTGTGCTGACACTGTCTGCTTTGAACTGGGCAGCTCCCGGAAGCCTGTGGACATTTGGGGAACAAAATCAGCCATGTAATATGTCCCTTTGCTACCTGCAGATGTGTCTTTTGGTGCATTCAGGCTCTTCTCCAGCCCCACTTCTCCTCAGGCACCCTCCAGAGGCATCCTTGGGGCTGAGCTCTTGACCTTCAACCTGCTGTGGTGGAGGAGGACCCTCTGTCCCTGTGTGATTGTGCATGTGCCCAGCTTCTCCTGGGCTTAGTTTTAGAATCATAGAATGGTTAGTGTTGGAAGGGATCATCCAGTTCCAACCCCCCTGCCCTGGGCAGAGACACCACCCACCAGACCAGGTTGCTCAAGCCCCATCCAGCCTGGCCTTGAACCCCTCCAGGGGGAAGATTGGGGGGGCTGCGTGTTTCCTCAGGGTCATGTCTGGGCTGGAGATGCCTCGCACAAGGCAAAGACATCGCCTCCCCGCAGCCGTGCTGCGGGTTGGATGGGCAGGTGGCTGTTACCAGCAGAGGAGACAGAAAGATTCCCCAACTGGTATTTGTCACTTCTGACTGCAGGCATCAAGGATCTGTCACTGGCAGAGCAGAAGGGGGGAAAAAAAAAATTATTTTTGGTTTGATCAAGCTGTTTTCTCTCTCCAAGTACCACAGGGTACAGCAGGGCTGACTAGACGCGAAGTGCTGCCAAACGCTCACTCTGATTTACCTTTACCATTGTGCAGGTTTTTCACAAGGAGGAGAAGTGCTTGTTTAATTATAATGGAAGCGTTTGTAGTCTCTCACACACTGGCAGAGACCTGGGGGCAAAGCTGATATGCAAAATATATTTTGACTTGTTTTAATATCTCTTTTAGGCTGCTGATGTCTCTCCTGCACCTCCCTGCCAGTAATCCGAGGCTTGTCCCTCAGCCATGGAGGACCAGGCACGTCAGTGCTTTGGAGCAGGGTCCTTGATGTCATGCAGGGATACCAGGAGATCTCCACACTCCAGTCATAGAATCATAGAGTGCTTTGGGTTGGAAGGGACCTTAAAGACCATCTAGTTCCAACCCCTTAAGACTGGACAGGGCAGGGACACCTCCCACCAGACCAGGTTGCTCAAAGCCTCGTCCAAGTTGGCCTTGAACCCCTCCAGGGATGGGGCAGCCACAGCTTCTCTGGCCGGGGTCTCACTGCCCTCACACCAAAGAAGTTCTTCCTGAGATCTCATCTCAATCTCCCCACTTTCAGTTTAAAACTGTTAAACCCTCATCCTATGGTTCCCCTCCCTGATCCAGAGTCCCTCCTCAGCTTTTCTGGAGCCCCCTTTAGGGGAGGGATTGGAAGGGGCTTTAAGGTCTCTCTGGACCCTTTTCTTCTCCAGGCTGAAGCTCCAAACTCTCGCAGCAGAGGGTCTCCAGCCCTTGCAAGGTCTTTGTGGCCTCTTCTAGCCCCGCTCCAACAGGCTCATGGCCTTCTTACATTGGGGGCTCCGGTCCTTGGTCTGCAGCCTGGAGAAGAGAGGCAGAGCTGGAAAAGGAATCCCTCCCTTCCTGGAGGGCAGGCACGCTGCCAGCAGAACTGGGAGATGTCGGATCCCTCAGATGCTGAGTGATTTTTTTTTTCCCCCTTCTTTCCCCATCCATGGGCTTCCTAACAGGGGGGGAGCAATCAAATCAAACACGGCGGCATTATTTATCGAGGTGTGTGTTTGAAGTTGAATGGACAGGAATCACATTTCAAAACTGTATGAGAAAGGAGCTTTTTAGCTCTCTCCCTTCCTCTAAAATAGCAACCGCATCACCGCGTGCCACGGGGATGTCAGGGCGAATCTGTTTCACTGACAACAAGATTGTTCTGTCTAGACGGGGAAGCGCAGCTGAACTGGGTGAGTCTGTGGAATAATTTAAAGCCAAAATACTTTACAGGCATTAAATTTAAAATAAAAAAAACTGGCCTGACACAGATGAAGCTTGATGGATAGTTTGGGAGGGTGGGGGTGGTGGGAGGGTGGCTGGCTGGCTTTGAGACTGAACTTGGTGGCGGTGACTGACGGATGTCACTGGAGTGACCTGGTGGCTGCTGACCTGTCACCTTTCCCAAGCAAGTTCTGCCACGAGAGTGGGTCCGTGGAGGTGTCTGGAGCTCCAGTGCAGGGCTTCTCTGCAATACTCAGGTCTCTCTTGAATGTTGCTGATCTAGGCAGCCTGCCCAGCCCGCCTCACCCCTTGGTGCCTTGTCCTGTCCCCACTGTGGCTGCCTGACCACCATGGAGGGGTGCAGGAGCAGAAGGGGTTGTGTGGAGGGGGATATGAGCCTTGCATTCACCATTTGCCTGGAGGGGCTGGCAGCCAGGGCTCCCTCAGGCAGAGAGATGCAGCAGTACGATTGGAGCCCAGCTGGCACAAGGAATTTACTTCCTTCCAGCAGAAAAAGAAAGATGAACTATTAAAAGCATGGCTCAAAGGCTGGAAACCTTCCCCTTCCCTCCCCCATTTCTGAGGAGGGCTTCTGCTCAGCAGTGCTTCGGTGTGACTCAGAGCAGGAGGGAATGGCAGCCAGCAGGAGGGACAAGGGTGTGGAACTGAAGGAAGGGAGGAAGAAGAGGCATGTCTTAGGTGGGCTGATCTCAGGTGAATGCTGACACTTCTACTCCACCCAAGCCTTTAGAACTTGGGCTTTAGACTTGTCTCCAGTTCAATGGCAGGAAAGAAAAATGCTTTTCTTCTCTCTCTCTCTCTAGGTGAGGGCAGTGCCCTCTGAAGTAGGAGGACACCTTCATGTTGACCACTGTCCATGGCAGAGAGAGGAGGAGCTCAGCCAAGGCACCTGTCCCCTCCCTCCAGAGAAGTCCTTCTGGCTCCTAATTTGCCATTTCTGGGGTCCTGGTGAGTCCAAGTGTCCCTGATGACCTTCTGAAGTGGAGGTAACATGGGGTTTCTCCCAGGGCAAAGCAATTCCATTTGCTTCTGCTGCTGAACTTAGGGGCAGGCTGTCAAGGGAGAGCCTTGCTCTCAAGGTACTGAAGTGCTCTGACACAGCAATGTGCTGTATCCTGAACTCTATAAAATCTGGGGCATCCTACTTTTTCCCCAAGCAGCCACCAGCCTTCTTTTCCTGCCTTCGTGCAGGAAATTCAGGTGTTGGGTGGGCAGCAGGAACCAGCATCCCAAACGGGAGCAGTCGCAGAGGAGAGGTACACAGACCTCACTTCCTCCCCGCTGCCTTTGCCAAGTGAAGAGCTGGAAGGAAAAGCTTTAAACTGTGTTTAAAGCTTTTCCTTCTGTTTCTTCCTGTGACATCTACGCTTGCTCCGGGTGAGATGCTCTGGGACAGGCTTGGAGGAAATGGGGGGGTGAAAATGGAGGATGCAAGTTCAGCACAGAGCGGACCTGGAGTGCTCTTAACGTTACTGGCTGTGGCAGCTGCTTATTTGCTGATTGAGGATGTGCCCAAACGAAGCACGCTGGGGAGAGAGTCACTTGCTCAGGAGTCAAGCAATGGGCGAGCAGCGCAGTGGAGGTCGACCTCGACTCTGACTCCAGCTGCTGCCTTGATCCTCAGCTCCTATGTCATCTCTGGCAGGACAGGCAGCAGAAGGGGGTGTCTGTCCCCCCCGCTTCCTGTAGCCTTGCCTTCTGCATTCCCCTGCCTCCCTCCCTGGTGCTGCCTCCTGAAAGACCCTGTGATTAATTACACTGCTCTGCAGCCTCCAAAAATTTATTTAGGGTTTGATGTTCGCTGCTGCTTAGACAATGGCAAATCTGCCGTGGCTGTGTCCCGAGCGGGTGGCAGCTAATAGGTCAATGAAGTGAATCGCACCATTAGAGCTGTCGAGCTGGGCTGCCGGGAGCCAGGCAGGTGGAGGGGAAAGCTGTGGAGAAGACAAGATAGATCTGCTGTGGCAGAAATGTGTCTGACTACGCTGGTATGCAGGAATTTGCTCGCTTCCCTGATAGCATCCATGGCTTTAATAGATCAATTTTTCCACTGTAGTTCATCTAGCTTAAGCTTTCTTCTCCCCGCACTACTCTACTAGGACTTTTTCATCTGCAAGAGCTGTGGAAGTTATTTTCCTTAAAGATTTTAATTGCTGTTCCCTTGGGATGTAAGGAAAAGCGGGGCTGGGGGGTTTGTCAGCTGAAGGAAAAGGAGAGCTTCAAACCACAAAAATGCTCCCCCGTACCCCCCAAAAAATAACCCCAAAACCCAAACCTGCTGCCAAAGGCAGGCAGAAATCAGTTCAACCTTTGAAGCTAGGAACCACACAGGCAGATTGAGAAATCACCTCTGAGCATCTAGCTTTGGTGCTGCTGCCGAAGGAATCGGGGGTGGCGTGGCCAGAGCAGATAAAACACGGTGGTACCCACTGTTTGGCAGAGGAGGAGGAGGCAGGTGTGACTCCGCTCCCGCCTGGAAGTGAGCAGGAATTGTTACCTGCTGCTAGTTCCTACATTGTGGGAATATGTTCCCCGCTGCCTGCTTTGGTGCTACTTCCCGCTGGGAAGCGAGGCGGGAGCGGTGTTTCTGCGTGGCCGTGCTGGCAGGAAGAGCTGGGCTCGGTTTGCCTGGTGCGTTCTCGTGGGCTGGGGCCGTGCTCTGTCTTGCACCGATCATATGGGGCTGGGACCCACTCTGGGGGTGCTGCTGGGCCGTGCCAGCGGGATGCTGAGCCTACGCTGGCAACAGCATCACCTTGTCATGCTGGAGCTGATACATCCACCAAGTGACAGTAGCACCGATGCGCGAGGGTGTGTGTGCTGCCTTCCCATTGCTCTACATACCAGGCCTCCAGCAGGCTCCATGCCCCGCTGGAAAGGTGGTTTGGATATCCTGGGCTCCTCCTGTTCCCTCCTGTTAGTGCTGTGCTGTTAGGTTTTTAATACCTCTGCAGTGATGGCTTGTATAAATCAAAGCAGGTTGTATTTATCCTGTAAAGTTCTGTAGGTATCTTGCACTGGATGTCACCTCCTGGTGCACAGTGGACAACTCAGCTTAAGGAATTGTCACCGGTGCCATTATCTTTATTGCCAGTCCTGCTTGAGAAATTTGCTCCCTCCAGGATGGCCGAGCCCGGCTGAGTCAGCCAGAGCCTGTTACGCCTGTATGCGGGATGCTGCTGTTTGGGAGAGAGCAGAGATGATGCTCGGGAGGTGCTTGCAGGGATCTCATAAACGGGCACCTGAAACACACCCAAGGGCTGCTTAAAAAACAGGGAATTCACCGAATTTTCATGCAACCAGCTTTGGGAGTCCCTCAGCTTTCTCAGCACTACGGGGACTTGGGGCTTAAGTTCTCCCCAGCTTGGAGGGGTAGAAATTGGATGGAATTCTGTGAGCTGAGAGTCCTGTTGTCCTTTCCCTGACCTGAAGCTGGGCCGTTAAGCTCCACATCAAGTATTCCAACGCTCAGCATTGAAACAGTGACTTTTGATGGACTAAACTTGACTGAGCAGAAGGTTTATTACTGAGCAGCATCCTGTGTGAGTGAGATTGTGTGATATTTGGTGCCCTTTAGGCTGGAGCAGGGGTGCACATTGTCAGCATGCAGTGTCCCCGTGTCCTGTCACCTGTGGGGTGGTGGCCCATGGCATTTGAGAAGGACTCAGCTGGGCCAGGAGCTTTGGTGCAGGGGACCTTTGTCTGTGACAGCATCTTTCCCGGAGCTCAGGGGGCTGTGGGAGCCAGGAGCTCTGGTCTCACCCCAGCCAGCTGCATGATGCCTCTGATAAACAGCCTTTCTCTTTCCTCCTGCAGAATTGTTATTACCACTTTTTTTCCCCCCTATTTCAGGCGTGATGGCCTCGAGGGGCCACCCTTGCAGTCTGAGAGCTCTTGGAGGTGCAGATCACAGCTGGCTCCTCATGGAGTCACAACAGCTCCTTGGGCAGAATCCGTCTCCCCCATCCTCAGCTCTGCCGCTTGCCCGAGCCGGTTTCTATCCGGCGTGTTTGGTGGCACCCAGCAAGCTGTCCAAAAATCACTTGGGTGCTGCAGATACAGCCTTGTCTGTGGCTTCCTTCTGCGAAAGAAGAGCTCACTTTTGGCTTGGAGCTGCTGCTGAGAAACAAGTCTGACGCCAACGACTGTAACTGCTACGCTGGCTCTCGCTCAAGGACAGAAACAGTTGGAGAAAGGTTCTCCTTTGCTACCATCTCCAGGCAGAAGGGGCTTGTGGAGCCTGTCAGGAGCAGAGGAGCCCTTTTGGGGGGAGCAGGAGAGTCCCTGAGCTCCCAGCTGTGGGGCCTGCTCTCACCCTGGTGCCACTGGTCTCTGTCCCATCAGTGTCCTGTGCCCTCCTCGGGGCGGTGGTGAGGATGCTGAGGAGCATGGCATGGGCAGGAGAAGGGCTCTGAGCAGGCAACGCTGAGCACAGAAAGCAGCCTGACAGCTCCCTTCAGAGGCCACGGGACTTTGGTAGAGAAAGTGACTTTTATAGAAATAAAGGAGACTTCCTTTTGGGTCAAGTGCTCTGGAAACGAATGATTTTTGAGATGAAAGCCTTTTTATTCGGGTAATACAGATTCACATTGCCTAGAGGGAAGTCTGCCTCGTGTGGGGGTATTTTTCCCTCTGGGGGTATTGTGATTGCTTTTGAAGATGAATTTTCAACATAAAAAGGAAAAAGAAGAAAGCTGAGAGAAAGAAAGGGCTTTTAAAAAATATCAGGGGTTCTCTTGGTCTGTTTTAATTTGTCAGCCTGTCTCTCTTGCTCGTAACACCCCTGTTGTGTTCAGGGCTTGCTCCTTCTCTTCCCTGCATGACTTGCTCCTTCTCTTCCCTGCATGACTTGCTCCTTTCCCCTGGCATCTCCATCAGTCTCAGTCTCTGGATTATTCTCCCCCCCCTCCATGTCTGTCTGTCTGGGGCTCCTTGGTGTGGTACCCCTTGGTGCTGTGCTCGGTTGCTCCTCAACCTGGACACAACCAAACCCAGATGTCACTTGTTGTGCCTGAGCTATATCCAGGGCAGAAGCAGGAGAACAGCCCCCAAAAGCTTGTTCTGGCTTTGGTAAGACCGCGGGAAGCATCAGAGCATCTCTTTTTCTCTGCTTTTTGCTGGTTTCTCCTCCCCTGCCCTGGAGGGATGAGGTGCACGCAGGGCTCTTCTATGCTGCTGCTTCGTGTGAAATGCTGTAAAACCCAGGCATCGATTTCTCAATCAAAGGCAGTCTGTTTGCTCCTTGGTCTGGGGCTTTACAGCCTGCAAATCCATCTTTCACTCCCCAACTGTTTGCTTTAAGATTTTTTATTTATTTATTTTTTTTTCCCCAACTGTTGCACCTCAGAGCGCTGGGAAGGGATCAGATTCAGTCAAGCCAAATGTTGGTTGTGCTGGATCACCATGGGTTTTGACCCAGGCCAGAGCCCGTTGGGAGTCTCAGGCATGACCTTCCCCTGTGCCTGGCTGTGGCATAGGACAACCTTGGTCTACTGGGCTTTGGGAAGCTGTGGGTCATCCTCCTGTCCCGACGGTGAACTTGGTTCAGCAGACCCATGGTTGTAGACTCTAGGCTGAAGTTGTGGTATGTCCTGGTGACAGATGCCAGAAAAACCTTCTTATTTTATTTTATTTTTTTTTCTTTTTCCAACACCACGTTCCCATCTGTGCTTCCTGTATTTTCCCAGCCCTTACAATGTTTGCTCCTCGTTTTCAAGGCATCGTGCTGTGCTGTTCCTCGCGTGCTGGAGAGCTGATGCGAGCCTCGTAGATGAAATGCAGCTGTGTCTGTGGAGGAACACAGGTAGAAAGGATGCTGCTGCCTGTGTCCGTTCTCCTGCAGAGGTTACTGGTGGTGACCTGAGCTGGGAGATTCAGCTGCAGCTCCTGCCTTGGCCTCTGCCTGCTTCACCGTCTGGGGTCCATTGCTGTCACTGTTTAATCTGTTTTCCCCCTTGCTAAAGGAGGGTGGGTGACCTGGAAAGCCCTTTCCAGAGACAAGAGCCGGGGTGGCTTTGCAGCCTGGAGGTGAGAGAGGAGCCGAAGGGGAGGGCTGGTGAAACGCAGGTAACTCCTGGTGCTAATTGCATGCAGCAGATTTATCTGGAAGGAGCTGAAGGAAGTGTATCAAGGATGTCTCAGCTATTCAAGTGAGAAATCAAATTAAACTTTGCATCAAATAGCGGAGCTGCTCTGTGCTAGGAGTTATGTCGAATTCATTAAAGGTCTCTCCACGCCAGCCCCCCAGGAGGTAGTGGAGAGAAAAACCAGTGCTCTGTGTCAGGGGGCTGTGTCTGCCTGTTCTCCTGGATGTGTTAACCATGTGGGCAGGGGAAGAGGGGATTATTGCTTTCACCTTCAAGATAGTGGTGTGCGGAGCATGGAGGGAGACAGTCTCTCCACAGCTAGCTCTGTGTGCCACCAAGGGCAAGCTGGGATGCGTGGCCACCAGCCTGCACTGTGGGATGCTCAGTGAGGACTGGGGGCTAAAGCCTGTTGCCTGCAATGAGCTGGAGGTGTGGGAAATGCTCCCCATCCAGTTGCCTGTCTCCTGGTCTCCCATTAACATGCTGCGGGGGACGGAGTCCCGTGGGAACCCTCTGGTGTCCGGGAGGCAGGTGGGACTAATCTGGAGGAGGTCGAAATACCAGTATCCCACAGAAGTGCACGTTCAGACTCATCAGGCACGAGTCCATGCTTGCTCCAGGATCTGGACAACACATTGGTCCCTTGGTGGGGACAGATTTCTGGGAGGCTGGATGGAGTGCAGGCTTGGCATGAGGGAGCCTGTAGCCGGGAGGAAGCTGCCAGCGTGGGGGCCGGGGGGGGTCGTCTGCCGGGAATCTGTGGTACCACAGAAGTTTGGCTGCAAAATCATTTCCCCGCACAGCATGCCAGAAGTTCTGGGAGCTCCCAGGTGGCCATACCTGCTTCTCACCAGAGTGGTGGGGCCCGCAGCCGTCAGGAGGAGGAGGAGAGGAACACTGACCTTCATCCCCTGCAAATCCTGAATGCCGAAGCCTTCCCTGGCTCACGTACTAAGGCCTAGGCTTGACTAATGCCATCTGATAATTCTTTTTTCATCCCTGATAGGCATTGTACGTTGCCTTAGAAGCAGCCAAGGTTGAGATTTAAAAGCCATTTGCAATACAGCTGCTCTGCTGTCAGGAGAAATTAGTCTGACCCTGGGACATAGGACATATATGCCCTGGTGTTGGAGCAGGGTGACTTGATAACAGGCAGGGGTGAGTGTCCTCAGATACCTTCACCCACTGCTTGCTTTGGGTTAGGGCTCTACAGCCAAGTAAATTGTCTTTCCTCCTTCCTTCTCTGTTGACCTGTAAGAATTGTTATGAATTTAAGAGGGTAAACCCCAATTAGGCAACACTTATTAATTTCTGTGATGTAACTTATTTACAGAGTGTTCCCGTTCACAGCAGCAAGTGCTGTTAATTGCTGCAGTTCTGCTTTCCAGCCAGGATTTTGGGGACTCAAAAAGCCCATGAACGTGGCTTCCAGGCAGGCAGGGCTGCAACTTGCCACCTGTTGGCACAGGGAGCTCATTGGGGAGCTCACTCTGACCCAAGCACCTTAGTTTTTGCTCGGAGCAGTCCTAGGTCATGGGAACAAGCCAAGGAGCAGGAATTCCTGTCCCTTCTTTGTGGCTGCATTAACCCAACCATCCTGTGATGCTCTTTGGCTTGGTTCATTTGCCCCCAGCATGGTATGGGTATCCTCCTCCTGCTCCAGCGTTGCTGCAAGGCTGAACGAACTGCCTCTCTGCGTAGATCTGGAGACAGAGCAGCAGAAAAATCAATGGGGCCCAGAGAAAATGAGGCACTACGGGCTTGTCCTTCAAGCTGCCAGTGCAGGGGATGAGATCTTTGCAGTGTGATGGCTCAAGGCTATTTTTTCTTTCTTCTCTCTCTGGCATAGGCTGTTGCTCAGAGCCGCAGCGATGCTGTACTGAAGCTTGGCTGACGCGCGAAGCCCTGTGACTAATTCCTCCCGAGCAGGCTCTGCCGTTTACCTGTGGGACACCAGCTCCTCCAGGATGAGGTGGGCAGCGGGACAGAGCTGCCCTCCAGCCCTGTGCTCAGACAGCATCCAGGCAGACACAGGGGAAGCTTCAACAGCTATTTTATCCCCATTTATGATGGCCTGTGGCTACTGGGTTGTGGCAAGGGGAGAGGAGCAGCCCCCTATGTTTTGGGGATGGAGGAGCTCTCCCTTCTCCTGTCTGTGGACCGGTGGGCCACCTCTTGCATCTAGACCCACCACATCTTTCGGAGAGAGAAGTGGGAGATAGATCCAAGTTACTCATCCAGAGTCAAACCACTGGCTTCACCTTGTAATGCTTCCCAAGGACAGCCTGGAAAAGGTAAAAAGGAGCTGCTCTCCTTCTCCTGGCACAGCACTGGGGGACAGCTAGGGGTGAGTGAGGTTGTGTAGGACCCAGGATGAGATCCTTGGCTTGCTTTGGCTCTAGAGGCACCACTGTAACCCTGGCATTTCACGCAGACTCAGACAAATTATTGCAAAATAGCCCTGTCTTATCTTCTGGCAGGCCCCATCTCCCTGACCACGTACCCGGCTCAGCTGCTAATGAAGCAATTGTTCTACACAATGGATTTAGCCATCAGCCATCATCATCTCCAGTTGAGCTTGATCTATAATGCCTGTTTGTAGGCTCAGGAAGTGTTCAACGCTCCCAGGAGCGGGTGGTGTGTGAAGTCTGGATTTATTAGCCATCTGGCACGCTGCTGGGCCATTTGTTACCGAGGATCTTGCAGGAAGAGCCTCTGATGCTACATGAACTCCGTGCTGTAGGGAGAGTTGGGATAATTTTTTTTTTTGTTGTTTTTTCATGGGGTTTTTTGTTTTTGTTTTTTTTTTGGTTTTTTTTGGTTTTTTTTTTGTTTTTTCATGTGGTTGGACTCGATGATCTCAAAGGTCCCTTCCAACCACTAAGATTCTGTGATTTCTGGGAGCTCGTGGTGGGGAGGGGAGACTTGGCTTCTCAAGAGCCTAAAACCAGTGAGTTTGGACCACTGCCTGCCTGCTGTGATGTTCCTCTTGAACATCCTGGTCCAGGTATCCATGGAGAAGCGTGACCTGCTTCTTCCTAGGCTGAGCATGCCAGGATGCTGCCGGAGAGGCTTCTGATTTTGTTTCTGAAGCCTGACCTCTTCCTCATGCCTTTAGTTGATGCCTCGTGATGCAGTGAGCAAGGGGCAGCAGGGAACGTGCCTTCTCTCTCCGTGGCTGACTCCACAGAGCAGGAGTCTGGCCCTGGAGCATCGCCTGCCCTTTGCAGGGCACGTGTTCAGCTGCTGAGCCGGGTAGCTCCAGAAAATGAAATGCAAATGAAATGGAAAGCTGAGGGGCGAAGGGGTTGCAGACAAGCTCACTGCTGAGCTCCGCTGTCTGGAGGAGGATTGTGTTCTGGCTGCTGCTTGTGTTCTTCTTCCCTGGTCAGCCTGGGCAATGCACTGGCAAGATAAAGGCAGGCAATTTTCTCGTCTGGCACCGAGATCTCATTATGCATTTCCATGAAGTGAAAGGGGAGGAGGGAACAGCCCAAGCCTTCCAGAGCTGCAGTCGTACAGCAGGATAACTGCCAGCCCTTGGGGAAGCAAGGCTGGCCTTTTGCAGGTGGGGTGGGCTGAGGAAGGGTCCCCCAAATGCTGGGATGGGGTTAATGCCTCAGAGCCAGGGTGCTGGCTTCCTACCACCCCCTGGACCACGCAGGTGGATGAAGAGTGAGGGCTGCAGAAGTAGTAGATCAGTTGACAGGGATCAGATTGGATGTCAGCGTTCAGCAGATGGGTGGAAAGCAGGGTGTTCTCCTATTTCTCCCTGGTTTGGGTTGCAGAAGCAAGGTGGAGGATGGTCTCCTGCGAACAGCAGCAATGGGTGGTGAAGGTGACTGGCCCTACAGGTCACAAGGTGACAGGGAGGTGCCTGTCCTCCCAAGCTCTAAGGTTGTTTGCAGAGAGCTTTAGAGATGGCTGGATGAGGTCTCTTCACATCTCCCAGGCCTGGGAGCTGCTTTTGGGACGTAGGATCCTCTGAAATCACCCAGGAGTTGGTGTCCTAGCTGTGGTTGAAGGATGTGTGACAAGATCAAGTGAGGGCAGGTTTTCCCAACAAAGGGCTGATCACAGACCGTCTTCATAGCATAGTGGTAGGGAGCCTGACTTTAAATATGTGTAGGTAATGAAAACCTTCTCTGAAGACCATTGTACTTCACAGGAATAAGTGGCTGCGCTGTTAGAGTTGCTTTTAAGCCCTCTAACCATTGTGTTCCTCAGCAGCTTAAGCTCTGTGCGTAATAAACCCCTGAAACAGAGTCGGGTTCTCATGATAACAAGAAAATGTGAGGTTGGAATAAACTGAAATGAGAGGAGCAAGGGAGCTGGTCCCTGACGACAGCGGGCCGTCCACCATGTCGTGGTGGGATGCTTTCCCTGGGGAAGTGGGGTGGCAGGAGGTCTGGGCTGAGCTAATGAGCAAGGGCTGGGCGCGTGATTAGTGTTTTACAGCTGCCTCCCCACAGCCTTATTACGGGGTTAGTCATTGTGAATGTCACTCTGATTGGAAATTATTATGACCGCCCAGAAATCATTAGCACTTGCTGTGCCAGGAGTACGAGTCCATCGCTTCTGCTTTTCTGCTGCTGGACAGTCGGGTGCAGGGGAAGAGGATTTCATGTGTAGGATGATCCCTGTGGAGCTCATTGGGTTCTGTGGGCCTGGGCTTGTACTAAGCCAGCTGATGGTCCTGCTTCATGGCCTGTAAATCATGGGATGGTTCGAGTTGGAAGGGACCTTCAAGATCACCAAGTTCCACCCCCCTCTGCCCTGGGCAGGGACACCTCCCACCAGACCAAGTTGCTCAAAGCCCTGTCCAACCTGGCCTTGAACCCCTCCAGCGATGGGGCAGCCACAGCTTCTCTGGGCAACCTGTTCCAGTGCCTCACCACCCTCACAGCAAAGAATTTCTTTCTGGTATCTCACCTAAATCTCCCCTCTTCCAATTTAAAGCCATTAACCCTTGTCCTGTCACTCCACTCCCTGACAAAGTGGAGTCCCTCTCCAGCTCTCCTGTAACTCCCTTCAGATACTGGAAGGCTGCTCTGAGGTCTTCCTGGAGCCTTCTCTTCTCCAGGCTGAACAACCCCAGCTCCCTCAGCCTGTCTTCATAGGAGAGGTGCTCCATCCCTCTGAGCATCTTCGTGGCCCTCCGCTGGATCCATTCCAACAGGTTCCAAATGCTGGTGCATGGACGTGTGTGGGAAGCCATGGAGGGAAGGGTTGTTGGGGCAGAGGAGCTGGGAGATGCCACAGGGCTAGCAGGGAAAAGAGAGAACAAAGGATGCTATGGTTGCTAGCCCTTGCCAGCCTGTGATGGGAACCTGGCTGCAGTGGGCTGTGGAGCAGAAGAACTGGTGGAAACCTCTTCTTGATGGAGGGAAGCAGACTGTATTGCTCTGTTCTGCTTGAGGGTCTCTCTGTGGCTTCCCAAGTCCAAGAGGAGCAACTGGTTTCTGTAGGTGGGTAAGGAGCTACACAGCAGGGGTAGTGCCTGGGTTCTGGCTCAGGTGGGATGCTGCGGAGAGCCAGGATGGTGCCCAGAGGCCTTAGGTCTCTCTGTGAGAGGATTACAGGAGGTGGCAGGGTCTTCTCAGCATCCTGCTGTGACCCAGGCAGTAGCAGGAGGCTGTGAGGGCTGGAGCTACATCCCTGCCCTTGGGTCCAGCATTGTGTCCTGACAAACTGCCAGCTGGAAGAAGGGTGCCCAGTGACTTCTGCTCCTTGTTTAACAGGATGGAGGAACAAGGAAGACCTCCTCCTCCCTGACTGCAGAGAAGGGTGTATGTTGCAGGATGTGGATGGCCCTGTTCTCCATCTGGGCTCTGTCTGGTGGGGCTTCAGGTGGTCTGGCTGGGTTCTCACCTGCCTTGGGGGATGCTGCTCTGTCCATCCCGTCCTGTCCTGCCAGGGCTATGAGCTGAGACTCAAGCACACGTGTCCAGTGGTACCCTGGCTGCCGAGTCCCTGTCTTGTCCTTGTCTTTGTCCCCTGCCACAAAGAGCAGTGGATGATCAAAGCCAGGGAGCCTATGTTGTGAAACCAGGAAGCCCACCGGGCTTTCAGGGAATGGCACTGTCTGGAAACCACCTCGTGCTGGAGAAACCTGGGATTGTGACAGCAGCATGCTTTAGACAAAATGCTTTTTCTTGGCTTGTTAGATATATAATTCATGTCCTTATGTGCACTGGGGGTGTGTAGACCTAGATCTGAATGGTTTATTCATCATCAGGGGCACTTGGTTCCCTCATGCTATGCCCTGTACCTTCCCTCCCCGTGGCACGTCTCCACAGCAAGATGGAAGCAAGATGAGGGAGGTGCACGTTAGCTTTGCTGTCTGTTCAGCTCTGGTGCCCACCTCACTCTGCTCAGAAGGGATGTGAGGCTGGAGACATGTTCTCTCCCTCACCAGACCCAGGGGGACACCACTGCTGGCCTCCATCCCAGCCCTTCACATCACAGGGACGGCCAAGGCAGACCCTTCCCCGGGCACATCCCTGGCAGCAGCCAAGGCACAGCCTGACTGTCCCCTCTCTCCTCCACGCTAATCCCATTCAGACCCCGTCCTCCACTTCTCCCCAGTGAGGCTGCAGGCGGGAGAGACCGGCTGCTTCGTTTAGGGCTGAATAGATTAGCTCTCACCCCCGGGAGCAGCCCGCTTGGCTTGCACCGGAGATAAGCGGGGCCGTGTCCTCCTGGCTGTCCGACTCCTCGGCAGCTGGCGGAGCTGTGATTAGCCTCAATTTATGCAGGCTGTTAAACAAACACCTGCAAGGTTCAGGGACAGAGGAGCCAAGTCATTTTTGCAAGCAAATAGTCATGTTGCATTGAAGTGAGAGCACTGTCCTTTTTTTTCTTTTCTCTTTTTTTTTTTTTTCCCTTCTCTTTTGTTTTTGTGGTGTTTCTTAGAGCTCCAAGGTGAAACTTGTAGGGATACGAGCCCGGGAGATCACTGCAGTGGTGACTCTAAGGTCTCCCCGAAGCCTTCTCTTCTCCAGGCTGAACAACCCCAGCTCCCTCAGCCTGCCCTCATAGGAGAGGTGCTCCAGCCCTCTGATCATCTTTGTGTCCCTCCGTTGGACACATTCCAACAGATCCATGTCCTTTCTATATTGAGGACTCCAGAGCTGGACACAGTGCTCCCGGTGGGGTCTCATGAGTGCAGAGTTGAGGGATAGAATCCCCTCCCTGGCCCTGCTGGCCACCCTTCTTCGGATGCAGCCCAGGATGGGGTTGGCTTTCTGGGCTGCCAGCGCGCACTGCCGGCTTGTGGTGAGTTTCTCATCCACCATCACTCCCAAGTCCTTTTCCTCAGGGCTGCTCTCCAGCCATTCTCTGCCCAACCTGTATTTGTGCTTTGGATTACCACATCCCAAGTGCAGGACTCTGCACTTGGCTTGTTTGAACTTCATGCCATTTGCACTAGCCCAGCTCTCCAGCCTGCTCAGGTCCCTCTGGATGGATGGCATCCCTTCCCTCCAGCGTGTCAACCACACCACCAAGCTTGGTGTCATCAGCAAACTTGCTGAGGGTGCCCTCCATCCCACTGTCCGTGTCTCCAACAAAGATGTTAAATGGCAGTGTGATATTCTCGCAGCACTGGGCTGATGGCTGTGGGCAGGAGCACGGCTGTGACTTCTGGGGTTGCTGCTACAGCTGACGGTTTCTAAACTTGTTCTGCTCTTATTGCTTTCTCTGCTGTTTGCAATTCTCTGTAGCTCACCCTTAATCTCCTGCAACAGACCCGCCGTTATTGCCAGCGCTGTGATGGGGAGCGTCGCAGGGGCACCGCGATGTCGAGATCTATCCGAGTGTTAATAAAAGGGCTTAACGCGGAGAAGAGGAAATCCTGCTCCTCCAGAGACCTCACCGAAGAATCTCATCTAATTAACCTCGGAGGTGATTGCTTACAGCGATGCTGTGTGCCAGCAAAAGAGCCCAAAAATAGCCTCCATCCAAATGCAGCGGCTTTACCCATCCAGAAGCGTGAGTCAGATTGCAGGGATGTTGTCGCATATGGATGCGTACGTGTTCTCCTGGTGGGATCCCCAAGCCCTGGAGCTGAAGGGTTTGGTCTGTGACTGGCAGTGCCCTGACAGCAGACCTGATCTACGCCGTGGTGTAGGTTTCCTTCCAGCCCTACGGGAACTCTTTCAGTGAAAGCCTTTGCTTGGTTTTTTCCAGGTAAGTGGAGAAATCCCATCCTCCCAGACAAAGGAGATGCCAGTGTTACTGTTCCCGCAGCTGTACCACATCCCTTTCCTCGTGGCCACATGAAGGGGAGACCTGCAATGACTAAATAACGTGCTGGTCTCTCCTCTACCCTCCACTCCTGTCTCTGCTGTGCCCCAGGGTGTTGTTTCTACCCTGTGTTTTTACAATTCGTTTGCCAAGTCCTCTTCATATAGAGGAGGTAAAAAAACCCAGAAGGTAACTAACTCCCTAATTTGCCAGGGATACAAGCAACTGGCAGCAGAACTTGAGCCTTCGCTTTGTAGCCCCTTGGGGAGATGACCTGGCAGAGTGGGGGCAGATGCCCGTCCTCGCTGCTGCTCATCTCCTCTGGGAAAAGAGGGCTGCTTCCCCTTCCCAGGGCAACTGTGAAGAGCCTGGGGCAGCCACAGGGCAGGAGACGGAGTCCCATGGGGTGGATGTGGGATTTCCACAGTTACTTTCCACTTAAATTGCCTAAATTGAGTATTTCTTTTTTTTTTTTTTCTTTTTTTTTCCTCTGAGGCACTGAGCTTTCCCTTGGCCTCGAGGGAAACACGCTGGTGTTTGATCTGTTTCTCTCCCAAAGTTTCATGGCATTTCTGCCCATAATTTGGGGTCTCATGCACAAATAAAAATAGCTGCGGTGTTTGCAGCTCTGCAGTAAGCTGTTCGATACTCCTCTTGTGCTGGTGTTTGTTAGATGCATATGTTTCTAGAATTCCTGCTCCTTCTCAGCCATAAGTCTGACGCTGTTCCTGGGCATGGTTCCTCCTTCCCTCTTCTCTCTCCCTCCTGGGAATAGTGCACAAACCTACAGCGCTTTGCCTTTCCTTTCCCTGGGCTCCGTTGCCGCTCCAGCTCTCATGGGAGTATCCAGCATCTCCGTCTTTCTGCTGCTTTACTGCCCAGTTAATTACCCTTTCCTTGCTGTGGGATTGACTAAGTTAGTTGAAAGTGTTACACTTCTTGTACCCTGTGGTAGATCCTTACACAGAGTCCCCTGGGACTACTAAATGAGGCAGGTTTCTTAATTAACCTTTGCCTACAGAGGAGCTGGACCAGTGACCAGTTTTCTGGCTCTAGGTACCTGGCTGCAGATGGCAAAGTCTCCTCAAAAGGTCCTGCTCTTGCACCCATCGCTTCTCTGATGGTTCCAAACATCCCAGCTTCTTTGGACACCTGATCTCTGCCCTCCATGGGATTTGTGTGAAGAGCTCATGTCAGGATGCAGCAGGGAGGTCTTCTCTTGCAGATCATTCACATTGTAGCTCAGGTCAGGGGGGGTACACATGCCTACAGGTCAGGGCTTTCAGCTGTGACTCCTTTTTTAAAGGTCCTTATTTTATTCTCCTGATGGTGCTTCCTTATGTTTGACAAGAAGTCCAAGGGACATGCCATAGCCCCACAGGAAGGAGGGAGGGAAGAGGTGGCAGTTGTACGCTGATGCCCAGTTGTTTCACTGTGAAGTTGCCCTGTGCTGGTGTGGGATCCTCTCCTGGCCATGCTGTGAGGATGTGGGGTGGAGGGGAGCCTGGATATTGCTTCTGTAGATACACCTCGTGCCGTTCCATCTTCTCTCCCTGCAGTGGTCTCAAAGTCAGAGCATGGCTATCTCGTGGTGACAGGAGTGTGGCCATACTCTGAATGAGTTGGAAGAGGACCTAAAGCCTTCCCCAATTCTTGCCATACCGAGAACTCAGTTCACTGCCCCTCTGCAGGGCTGGGATTTTCTGATCTTGGCAGCCTTTTGTCCATCTGAGTGGTCCTTTGCAGCCCCTGTACGGTCACCCCCAGCCTCAGCAGCCATTTCAGCAGAGCATCAGCATCTTTGAGTAGACAGGCCCAGCAAAAGGGGATGTGTGCTCTTACCCAATGCTGTGCTGGGGGCTTGATTCCCAGCCAGGGCTGGGGATGCAGATGGGGAGCTCTGGGTACTCTCCCAGCGGGAAGCAGATCCCCACAGCAGTAGTGGCGATGCTCAGCACAGCAGCAGCTTGGATGGAAGCAGGGTTTGGGCAAGCTGTGGGGCAGGGGAAGATCTCTTGGCCATCAGTTAGTGAGGGTGAGGCTGCTGGAGCCAATATCTGCTGTGCGAGTGCCTCTGGCATCACCTCTACTTACATTGGGGAACAAAATTGCTTGTGTTTATCAGCACAGGAAGGAAAGACCAGGCCGTGCACCACGTCTGAACCCAGCACAGTGGGTGGATGTACCCAAAGAGGGCAGTGCCGTGCCACGTTCCTCTCCAGCCTTGCCAGAAAGTGGCTTCCCCAGCCCCTGGCTGCTCTCTGGGAGAAGGGCTCTCTCCCCTGCAGAGCACGGTGGAAACGGCAAAACCTCAAGGATTTCTTCAAGGAAAATCATCTTAGCTCCATGATAAGGCATATTTTCTTTTTCCCCCGCTAGAGTTGTAGCAATTACTTTAAAAAAGAAACCTTTAGTGATAGCTGTCACTGAAATGCCTGCTCTGCCTTCTGACAACCTGCGCTTCTCATGAGCTTCAACAAAAGTGCACATCTACCCAATGCTAAATCAGATGTGCTTTTCCTCCTGTTTATATTTATTTCTCTCCTTGCTGCCTTGACTCCTCATCTGTAAGGAAGGCTGCAGGCTCAGCACTGTGCTGGAGGGTCCCCTCAGCCCCGCTGGAGCTGCGCTGGTCCCCTCGGATGTCCCCAGCAGCTTCTCCTTTACATCCACCCTAGGTTGGTTTCTGCAAGGAAATGCTTCTGGTTTAAATCTTGCTTGTCTGGGGAGAAATAGTTATTTATCAGTCTGTATGATGCTGTGAAAGAGGGTCCAGACCCTGTCCCTCTTTGGGGAGGGTCATGTAGATGTCCCAGGGTGCTGGGAGCTGACTGTTAACGAAGTGTGCCAGCCCTCCCTGCGCTGGGAGAGGGGGGAATTTGCTGCTTGTCTGCACTGCCTTCCCCTGTGGATCCCCTCCAGGTGGGGGAACTGGCCTGTCACCACAGCAAAAAGGCAGTTTCCCTGAGATGCAGGGCCCTTTGTGCCATCACTGCCCCACAGATGCTGTGCTGGGGGGGGAGGGGAGGCGACGCTGGTACAGCCCTGGCCACATAGACAGGGTTGGTGGGACTGTCTCCAGGTTGTGCCCATGGTGAGTGGGAGGGTGAGTGAGCAGGGAGGGATGGGGAAAGTTCAGGTGCTCCTTTCTCTGCCTCAAAATCCATCTGTGGTTTGCTCTGGAGAGCAGGATCCGTCCCCGTGCCTGCTGATGACTTGGAAAGCCTGTTCTGCAGAGAGCTGTCAGGGAAGGGAGCGGGTGTTCCCAGGCTGCTGCTCTGCTCACCCGGAGGAGAGACTTCAAACAGCAATTAGCTAACATTGCCCTTCCTAGAGAAACAGCTCTCTTTGGTGCGGCAGACAATGGCCTGCAGGAGGCAAACATGTTAAAAGCTCTAATTCTGGGAAGATATATTTAGGTGGCCTTTTTTCCTTTCAAAGGAAGGTAGGTTGAAAAGGCTGACTCCTTTAAATAGACTTCTCTTTCCTTAACCAGCGCAGAGCTGCATTAGGAACGTGGGCTCTTCCTCTCCACACCAGCCAGGACGGCTCTCCTGGTGCTCGTGACACGTGCCGAACGCGGCTGAGCTTCCTTCCAGGGGTATCCGGAAACCTGCCCTCGTGTGAGGAGCAGAGGGGCCGAAATAAAAGTGTCTGTCCTGCCTCGACAGCTCTCGAAAGGAAGAAGTTACCCGCTGCTGCTTGCTGGTTATATTATTTATTCTATTAGCTGAAGCATAACAGCATAAAAGGTAATTTAGTCTGGGTTAATGCAGCAAAACTCATTACCAAGCCATCTCCTGCCACCCTGCCATCCTTTGATGCCTGAATGTCCCCTCTTATGGCACGGACTGGGGCAGCTGTGTCCCTGCAGAGAGGGGGATGTCCCCGGCTGCAAAGGGATGAACATGGAGCTTGATTCCCAGCACCTGCTGGCCAAGGTTGCCTCCACCATTGCCCCCCTGCTGCCTTTGGTGGCTTTCAGCCAGTGCTGCTGCCATCCTGGAGCCGATGTTCTCACCTAACGTGGGAAGGCAACTGCTTCCCTCTTAATATGCTGCTATGAAGGCAAAAAGCCACCTGCCTGCAGAAGCCAGGCTCTGTGGTCGAGGATATTTGCTAACCACCACCGTGGGAAGGTGGGTGGAGGGATGTATCACGAGAAACACAGCTTCGTCCTCTGAATTCATTAAAATACAGGTCTTCCGTACGTTGCTTTCCTGTCGACCGTGAGACCAGACCCATGGCTCTTCACAGGACACCAAATCTCCTGCCGTGCCCTTCTTGCAGCTGCTGAAGGAGGCTCAATGTGGGGTGATGGTCCTGTGCTGCTCCTGCCTGGCTCTCTCCTCTTCCTTGTAAGGTCGGTGTTACCAGCTGGAGCCTTGCTTTCGGGAGGAGACTCTAGTGCCAGCTTCATGCTGATCTTGCTAAGCACTTGCACAATACAGCTGGTTCAAGAAGGTTTTTACAGAGTGTGGCCATTCATTATGAGCTAGTGTTTGCAGACTGACTTCCATACAATTAGCTGGGTCACTGGCACTTGCCCTGGGACCTGTCTGGGGAACCCCAGACCTGCTAGTGTCCAAGATGTACCTGTTCAACCATGACCTACTCAACTTGCTGTGGTGACAGCCTGATCTGTCCCACCCTGGAGCAGCCATTGCCCTTTGGTATGCCTGGTTCCATGATTTTAATCTAAATTCTGCTACCTTTCATTGTCAAAACTAGTGTAGGCGAGGTGATGATCTGAGTGCAGATCAGTGGGTGCACGCCCTTTACTTTGTCACATCCAGGTGATATTAAGTCCAAGACTATCATGTTCTGGACGTTTATAAACTATTAGGGAAAGGAATTCCTCCCTTAATCCTCTGAGCTCTTTTCATTCCTTCATTGTGGTAGTTAATATGTTGTTCAAGCTACATGTCAGCTCTTGTTCTTGCTTACTATAGATGGTGCTGGCTTGTCAGCACTTTCGCCTCCTTCCTTTTCCCATCAGCTTCTGAGAGCTTGGGTAGAGCTGCTACACTTTACTTCTGCAGCAGCACTTTGATTGCCTCTCATAACGCTGCTGCTGTCAATGCAGACTGACCAACACAGCAGCTCAGTGAGTATGTTGTTCTTGACAGGCGTTATGTGCCCTGGATGAGTCAGGTAGCATATCTTCAGCTGCAGGTAATAGGCAGCAACGTCCTTCTTCCGCCTCCTCTGAAGGTCTCCAGGGCTCTTTTTCACCCGAAGGGGCTTCCTTGCTTCCAGTGTGGTGGGATGCAGAAATGCCTGAGCTAACCCTGAGGGAGGTGGAGTGGAGTCCAGAAGCTGCAGAACTGCTTTAAACAAGGCTCTTGCCCTCTGTAATTGTCCCATCTTGAGAAGCACAAGATGTTATCTCAGGCTGCAGAGCTTCTTCCCAAGGTAGGTTGGTCACCACTGACCTTGTTACCTAGGAGTTGTCCTGGCAGCGTGTGGGCTGTCAGCCTCAGCGGGGGAACGTAGAGACACCAACCGCTGCTAAATGCTGGTAACATACTTTGGGATGGTTTGATGCACTTTGCTTTCCCAGATGTGTATTTGCCCCCTGTGCTGGATGCTTTCTGCTGGATGCAGGCTCTGGTTCTCCCCAGCATGGTGTGCAGAGGAGCATGGTGCTCCCAGGGTGGCGTTTACAAAGGGTGAGGGGAGTTGGCAGAAGCTTTTGTTTTTTGCAGCCTTTGCTTTGGTGTATCTGGACCTGCCTCTCCATGCCTCCTCATTTCCCCCCAGTATTGCTGCTCCCAGTTAACTCTTAGCAGCTGTGTCTGTCCCCCTCTTCCTGAGGAGATGTGCAGCTCTGAGCTCTCCCTCCTGGATGTGACACTTCTTCCACCAATCTTCCTTGCTGCAGTGCTTGGCCTGTTCTGGTGCTGCTCCAAACCCAGCTCTCCTCTCCCCATGCCCTCTCAGCCTGCACAGCCTTGTTCCCAAATGCTGCTGGAAGGCTTCCTTTTCGAAGTGGAGCCCACCCATGGGTGGGATGCTGTCACGCTGTGTCCTCACGCCTGGGCATGGGGGCTTGGCTGCCCTTTCCCTATCCCAAAGTGAGGATGACAAGGCCTCTTTTGTCCCCGTGGCTGGGTGGGAGGTGGCACGGAGGCCCCCTGCTCCCTCCATGACTCTGTGCCATGAGCTGGCAGGCTGTTCCCAGGCTTTTTGGAGGGGGCACCATGGGAACCCAGAGGCTGCATCCTCTTTTGCTTCCCAGGAGGGCTCAGAGCAGGCTCCTGCACACCTGCCCTGCCTTTGAAGTGTGGGGATAACTTATTGCTGTTATTCACGTGGCTTTTGTGAAGCTTAATCTGACAAGGAGAGTGCTATAACTCCTTGGGAAGTTGTTTGTGCCTGTCCCTGCCCCTTGCTGAGCCTCTAACCACCCTCCAAAACCCCTTTGCTAAATCGCTGTGGGATCAAAGCAAGATTTGCCCTGGAGCCCCCAGCACTGGGTCCTCTCCCCTTGGCTCCTCTCGGCCGTGACTGGCACAAACAGTGTTTGGTGGCAGGTATTCCTCCCTGCGCCACTGCCTCCTGCCAGTTCCCAAGAGGAACGAGCTGCACATGACCATGCTTCTGAGACAAATTGGGGTCCCAGGTGTCAGGACACGCTTCCTGGGTAGAACGAAAGGAGCTGGAAATCTGAGCTTTGCCCGTGTGTGAGTTGTTGTGGGCTTTGCCAGGGCAAGACCTGGCTCCGTGCAGCTGCCTATCAGCCACCTGTGGTGCCCGCTTCTCTCTGCCACTGCAGCTGAAGCTGGAGCAGAGAGGTAGGAACAAACCTCGCAAACCAGCTGCGTTGTCCCTAGGGAAATGGCATGGGGTGGGAAAACACTTGGGGCTGGTTCTCCAGCTGTACCCACTGGGCTGACAGCCCTTGGAGAGAAGGTGGGAATGACTGAGCCGGGCTGTGAGGTGCTACCATGGCAGGGGAGATGCTGGCTGCCCAAGAGCTGTCCCTGTCTCCCATGTCCCCAGATGAATGTGGGACCAGTGGGTTTAAAAGCCAGCTCTGTAGCTCCTAGCCCTCCTCTGGCTCCCCATGTGCTCCCAGAAACATGGGCAGCAGGGATGGGCTCTGCTCCCTGCATTTAGCAGTCAGACTGGCTTGAGCTGCTGCAGGTTTATCCATCAGCAGTAAACCTGGCCAGCCCTGGGGGAACAGTGTGACTTCCAGTCCCAAGGGTCCCTGGAGAGAGGCACTTCTGCGAGCCAAAGTAAAGCCAGCTGCCAGGCGTCTGCTTTTCCAGGAGTTCCCTTGGACTGCATGAGGCTGAACCCCATACTTTACCCTTGTTGAAGGCTCTTGAGTCCCTGCACCAGCATCCTGCCCTGTTGGTGTAACAGCCCGACCTCACCAGGCACCGGGACCTCCCTTATCCCTCTGGCAGAGCCATCTCCACCCCTTCTCAGGCTGCTGCGGCTGCGCATCCTCCCACCCGCACCCTCCCCTTGCTTCCTGCCCATCCTTCTTTACAGGAGAACTCAACCACCCTGCTTTTGCTTCATGTTACAGTCGAGTGTAAAGTGGTGGGTATTTCTGGGCAGCGATAGGATCTCGCCAGCCAGCTCTCCTTTAATGAGAGCCCAGGCGTTTGAGTTGCCCGATTACCTTATCTCCCTTCTGCAGATGTACGGTACCCCCCTCACTTGCCAGCCCAGGAGGAAGCAACCCAAACGCTGCTGCCCGGCCTCCAGTAAAAGCTACAACTCCTTCTCTAGCCCAGAAATAAAAAGGGGAGGTTGTATGCTAACGCAAGGCATGAACACAGTATCACCCACACCTCTGCAGCTCCTGGGGCCTCCTGAAAGCTGTCTGATGCCAAGAGGAATGTCCCCAGCCTCAGCATCGAGGGCCAGAGTATGTGTTCTGGCCAGAGTGGCCACTCTGAGCATAAAATGTGGAGAAGTAAAGGGAAAATGGAAAGGGAAGGTGGGAATCAACAGCCCTTCATCCAGTACAGAGCCTGAAAAATGTAGAAATTGTGAAAGGAGGCAAAGGGATGTGATGAGAAAGTTTGGAGGAATTTCTAGCAGTGAGGAGGAGGATTTGATTTTTAGAATATGGGGGGGGGGGGGGAAAGGGGAGGGGCAGAAAAAAGCTCTTAGCAATGCTGTTGGAATTGGAAAAGCAGAGTGCGTGGTGGTGTTATCTGTGGAGAAGGGATGATGCCTCCAGCCCGCGTGATGGTGAATGTGTGCGAATCTGTCTCTGTCCCTGCCGTAGCCAACACCAGCAGCATTTGGGTGGCCCAGGGCCAGCAGGTTCCCCCAGCTCCTGCCCCAGGTCTGGGGAGCAACGAGGAGCAGCTCTGGATCACACACTGCTTCGGCGTGAACCCTGAGTGGCACAGGAGGAGAGCAGCATTCGAGACTGGGCTTTTCTGGGAAACAGTCGATGAAGGTTTTGTGGGAGGCTATGTAATGATTGACCTTCCAGGAATGGGTCTTGTCAAAGCACGGAGCCAGCTTAGCTTGCAGCTGGGTCAAACTGTGTTGCAGAAGATTATATTGTTGCTGTTTAGAAATTTCTGCTTCTCTTTGGTCAGAAGTCTTTGGCTGCCCTGTTGTACTGTGGTATGGAAACAAGCCTTGGGTCTCAGTTCTGTGTTTCCCACCAGGACATCTCCTCTCCTTGGCCAGACTGAGCTGTTGTACCACCACCTGCCTGGCTTCCGAAGACGTTTGACGTTTGCCCACTGATGTTTAGCCAGAGTCACCTTGTCCCTCTGACCCTGGAGCAGCCTCTTGCCCTCAGCAGCCCCGTCAGGCTGCCTGCAGCACCGGGGCTCTTTGAGATCCTTCGGAGCGATGCAGATGAACCCACACCTAATTGCTTTTAAAATTCCCTGTTGCTATGACAACTTGCCAAGCGTGATGCACTCGAATTCTGTCTCTCCGCTCCCGGGTCTTGCATCGCCACCGGAAAGCTTCAGGCGTACCTCCATACGTACATGTGCTTTATTGCAGCTTTCAAAAGTGGTTTATAATCCCCTTGGGGCATGAGCAGAATCTCTGCTGAGCTGGTGAAGGTTTTACTTAAAAGCTCTGATAATAAGGCTAAGGAGAGGCCAGCAGCCGCTCACCCTGCTGCTGAGCGCTTCGATACCTAAATTTAGCCCCTTGAGTCATTAATGAGTCAGCAAATCGGGGGCAGGAAATCTTGATTTCTCTTTTCTTCCTTTTCTTTGAAGCAGTGGTGCCCCCAAGGCAGCCTCCAGGTTGGCTCAGTTCCTGTCCTAACCCAGCACATTGCCCGCCTGTGGTGCTTTCCCCTGGAGCACCCTTGAGCCTGTCCCATGAAGGTAAGAGCTCCTTTCTCTGATATCTGTGTGCCTGCAGCCCAGCAGCATCATTTCCAGTCCTTAGTGGCCTGAGGCACAGAAAGCTCTTCCTGGTGAGCCTTGGCCCTTGCTGGGTAAGTGCTGGTCAAGGCTACAGGCAGATAGAGCATCCCTGGAGCTGCTTGGAAACAGCAATGAGTGAAGGTCTGTCTAGATGCTCTTCTCCCAGCGTGGTGCATGAGAGTGCTGTGGCACGGCTAGTAGCAACAGGAGAGCTCTGAAAAACCCATGTGAGAGTTAAAGCAAGCAACACCAGGAGATCCAGATTTGCTGGACCTCCAGAGCTGCTCTGTGTGGTGCCCAAGCCTCCTCCAGATTGGCCACAATGGACACAGTGCTGTGTGTCCAACTGTCCAACCCTTCTCCAGAGGAGGCACAGGCTCCAAGGTCCTGGAGGGGCTGTCATGGAGCAGGATGGGCTGGAGCTCAGCGCTGTGCCTGGTGGAGATCCTCTCCCAGGATAGGGCAGGCCAGCAGAATGTCCAGCTTCTCACAGCCCCCAGGGAAGTAAAATCCTGGGAGCGGAGTCCCCACTGCTGGGCTGATTCTATCAGTTTGTATTAGATCCCACTGAGCGTGTTTTACATAATTTGTTTCCCAGAATGAAGTGTTTTACAAATGCAGCATTTAATCACCTTGTAAAAAGGGGATGAAAAGCTGTCTCCACCCCTGGGGCTGGGAAATAGCTAAAAGGGAATCCAGAAAAGAGCCCGCCTGCTCGCCCCATCGTGCTGGCTGGGCTGGAGACCCCTGAAGATCTGGTATTTGTCCTTGCAGACATCGAGGGGTTGGACAGGAGGACTCGGAGGGTCAAAAAGCCCATGATGAAACCAGCAGGTACAGGATGTCTGAACGGAGTGGAGTCCCAGCATCCTGCCCAAGGAGCTGGAACTGCTCCCCAGCTCGCTGTGCGTGCCATCCTGGGGGCTGTGATGGCTGGCAGAAGGGAGAGAAAAGGTGGTGGGATGCTGTGCATCCAAAGCCTCTGCAAACCATCTCTGTAAGGGCTTCTGAAACAACTCTTGCCTTGGACCCAGGACCTGGCCCTTCCTCAAGGCAGAAGAACATCTATTTTGCTTAGGGATTGCTGGCAAACCACACTTCTTCCCAGCACCTGGAAATAAATCAGGGGCTCATTGGACAGTGAAGGGCACAGTGAGGGATGGGTGCTCCTTGCCCTGCTCTGGGTGTTTGCACGGTGACAATGGATGCTGAGCTGGGGGGCTGCCTCTCTCCCTCTCATATTATTATTTATTTTATTCACAGTAAGCTAAGGATGAAAAATCAGAGTAATGACCAAGGAGACAGCATCCACTTGACTTCTCTTGCCTGCAGTGGGAGCAATTAATCTAGCTAAGGCATTGCAGCAGGCTGAGACCACGAGGTTACACAGCCCAAAGCCCACGTGCTCCAGGAGCTGAGGATGATGCTGGACCATCAGGTGTGTTCCCCCTCCTTCTCCCTGCCTGGCCTTTGATCTGCTGCCGGGGGGTGGTGGAATATTGTTGCCGGTTGGGAGCTGGTTGAACCCAGGCTGGCAGAGCAGCGTGAGCCCCACCGTAACTAATGAGATGTTTGCTGCTCGCTGGCTGGTGCGGCGGTAGGTGCTCTGTGCTGCTGAGACCTGTGCTGATAAGCTGAGCCTCCCAGGGACAGAGTGGCTTCCCTCTGCCACCGGGCCTGTCATCCGCTCCCCTCGTATCTAACAGCATCTCTCCTCCCAGCACCACTTGAGCATCCTCCGTAGCGTGACGAACCACCAAGGTCTGGTCCTGCCAACAAGCGGGGTGAAGTGAGAGCAGATATGACCTCTCCTGGTCTCTGCTCAGGGGTCGGAACAGGGCGGGGGTCTCCAGGATTAACGGCTGGACATCCCTATGGCAAAGGGCATAGTTGTCACCATCACAGGGAGGGTGTGAGCCTCGCACCAAGGCTCTAGCAGATGTTGGAGGAGAACCACCCTGGACCCTCCTTGGGCTGTGGCTGTCTGATGCCAAAGATAATGAGCAGCTCGGAAGGACGGGTTCTTTTGTTGGCAGCTGGTGATGCCTTTTTACTAAAGGCTGCTGAATGGGAAAGAGAACAAGGTCTTGGCCTCCCTGCCTGGGAGCATGACCTTTGGTGTCCCTCAGACATGTGTCACTGGCTGGGTGTCTGAGCCATGACAGCCCAGGGAAGATGCTGTCTGCAGCCCTGGATGTGAGAAGCCACAAAGGGTGGGTGATGCGGTGCAGACGGTGTGGAGGGGATGGGTGTCTGCCTCTCCCCCATTATTTATTATGCCATAAAATCCAAGGTAACGTGCATCAATAAAGGCTGTGAGGGGTTTCGCGCGTGGCAGCCGCGCGTGTGTATGTGATGGAGCAGATGTTCTTTCAAGACAAGGGGCTCTGCAAGCAGAGGCTGGTGTGATTGATGGGGCAGCCTTCAGCTGCCGGCGCCTTCATCAGGCTGTGACACGGAGACGCTTCCCCAGAGCAGCCCATCAGCAGGGTCCCTCTTGGCGCTGTGGTCCCACCTGCAGGGGTACCTGCTGTGAAGGGTTCTGCTGGCTCAGGGGGCTGTGTGTGATGATGGCCAATGCCGTCCCCAAGGCAGGGTCGGAAGTCTGGGGAGGCAGGGAGAACTGAGGAGCTGGTTGGAGAAGCCCAGGCTCCCACCGGCTGATTTTCCCAGGAAACAAGATGTGTGGAATGGTGCTCTGTGCATCTGACAGCTCCCGAGCCCCCTTGGATGATCTCAGCCGCATGTGACAGCAGAGCTGTCACCGATGCTGACGGGAGATGTTCCTACACGGAGATGTTCCCACACGGAGATGTTCCTGTGAAACGTGCAGCCAGGTGGGAGAGGGTGAGGGTGAGCATCGCCGCGGAGGGACAAGCCAGCATGTGTGGCCCACTCATGGGTGACAGCTTTGGCAGGCGGTGACAACTTAGACGTCAAACTTGGGTGAACCAGGAGACATAAATCCCAGTATTTGGGATTAGTGCAGGTAATTTGTTTTAAAGACAGTCAAATCCCTTTCCTGTAGGTGCCTGTTTGTCACAGGAGATGTTCCTCATCTCCAGGAGAGTTACTCCAGTTGAACAGATCCAGTCCTCTCTGGGGACATGGTCCCTGGAGTTGCTAACTACTGGGCTTGGGGATATTTTTCCCCTAATACTTGTGGGTGATTGCTTCCTCCTCCTCCTCCCTTTTGTCTTTCTGCAGCATCACAGGGCTAGGAAGGACCATCTGCTGATTTGATTAATGGCCCTTTTCTGAAAAAGCAACAGAGACAAATGTCCTCCTGAACACGGCAAAGAGAAACGGAGAAACAGGCTGGCTAATTTTCAGCCATTATTTTGGAACCCAAACTCCTTCCCAGTATCAATTTAGGTATTATTTCAAAACCTAATTAATCTTCACTCAGGCAGCTCCAAGGGACCTATGTTTAGATAATTAACAGCCCATGGATTATGAAAAGTCTTGCTTTCGGATCCTGCTCCGGTGCTTGCCTTTGAGAACACTCCCACTATCATCCTGCTTACCAACTCCTTCCATCAATCCATCTTTTTTTTGACAATTAAGAGCAAGTAATTAACCATGATGGAGTTTGCTTGCATTCTTGCAGCACAGTTCCATTTTTTTGGTCCTTAAGTGATCTTCAGCGGGGCAATTTTTTTTTTTTTGGGTGGTTTTGTAGCTAATTACAGCCAAGCAGGGCAAGTCCCTGCTGTTACCAGGAGGATCTGGAGAGAGGTTTTATTTGGCTGCCCGACGATCTGGACAATAAGGTATGAGGCAGGAGATCCTAGAAGGAAAAGGGATGGGATTTTTCTCCTCCCCTCTCCAGCCTTGCACGGGGACATGTGAACTTCCCCCCCTTATTGCTGTGCTGAGGCAAGGCGGACCTCCCCCCCACGGTGAGTCTCATCCTGATATCTCACCTCTGCAGCTTTGATCCTCTTGACACACTGGCTGGCGAGGTGTCCCTGAGCCATCAGGGCTGTGGGGGAGCTAAGTGAAGGCGATGGGGTGGCACAGACCCGCAGGGAGTGGTGGAGCAGGTCTGTGTCCGTGCAGAGCCCCAGCACCTCCTGTCCATGCCCTGTGTCCTCGCCGGCCATGGGGAAGTGGATTTGGGCTGGCAGAATGATGCTGTGCCTAATGAATTTGAACGGCAGCCACAGGCGAGAGCTCTCTGCCCACTACATCCACTGAGCACCACAATTCTTCATTAAGCACCCCGGAGTTTGTTTGCTCTTCTGCTGAGGGCAAAGGAGCTGGAGAGGAGATGAGCTTGGCTTTTTAACCTTCTTCTTTTTTTTTTTTTTTTTCCTTCAATGAGATGATTTGGAGGTTTTCTTGTTGTTTTCTTTTGTTTTTTTTAAATTATCTTGGGGCCAAACTCTCCTTAATTTGAGGTTGGCTCTACCAGCCTGAGGGCTGTGAGAGAGCCAAGGACGTAGTGTGGCTTGGACTGGGGACTTCAGGTGTTGACACGGGCAAGGGGCAACCTGGAAGCAAAGCTGCCCTGTCTCCCACCGTTCTAGTTAGATCTGGCTGAGCCTGAGGCACGGGAATTACTCTGGAGAAGCAGCACTTTAACACCTTGAAGGAAACGATGGAACCTTCCCTCTGCTCGAGTGTGCAAGAGGGGAAGGACAGGCAGAAAGGAGATGCTGACCATTCCCCTCAATGTTAAATGGGAATCGGAGAGATGCCTCAAACTGGTGCCAGCTCGGGCAGTACAAGGGAGGAATGAAGTCAGGGGCAGTCAGGAGAGACACAAAATAAACCCTTGCAAGTCCTTCCAGTGCATGACATGAGTTGAGCTGTGCTGCAAATGCATTCCATGCACTGGAGGACATGCTCAAACTCAGCTTGATGTAGAGCAGCTCTCAGTTTTCCATCAATCGTACAGTGGGGTTTAGCTCCTTGAGCGTTAGTGATTTCTTAAACAAACCTTCTTCTTTCAATGTGTGTTTAGATAATTAACAGCCAATGCAAAGAGCCAACGTTTCTCTCTCCTAACAGGACTTTGAGCTGTGTTTCCTGGGCTGCTGAGCTATTGATGGACCATTTTGGTGCCCTTGTGAAACCCGGTGCTGTCCCCATGGCAGCACGGGGAGATTTCAAACCAAACCTTCCCATTTTGAGGTCAGTTCATTGAAGGAAGCAAAGAGGATTTTAGTCCCTCCCATCCTGTGGTGCCTACAAGTCAAATGGGAGATGGATGTGGCCATGGTTGCCCACCTTTGGGCTCTCCAGACCCGATGGATGTATGAAAGAGTCCTGTAAGCCTGGCTGGGCAGGAGAGGACCTTTTGTCATCCCTGGCACCATTGCTGAGACCAAATCCTGGCCTGGGGTAGGCTTCAGTGCAAGTTTTGCCTTCTGAAGCAGGGTTTATATATGTGTCCTGTTTTCCCACACTGCCTGGCAGCGTTTGCCCACCCAGGTACATCCAGAGGGTTGAGATGCAGGGGGGGGGACAGGAAACCTCCATTCAGAGCAAAGCCCCAGACACCCACCCCACGGCCAGGAGGGTACATAGGGGTGGCTTCAGGAATTCTGTAGTTTCTATCAATATTGCCTCAATTTTGGAGGGCAGAAAGATGAGGAGAGAAAATGCTTTGTGTTATGGTGATGGGGTTTAAGAGCACCTTCCACAGCTGGGGGAGAGTGAGGGGCCAACCCCCATCTTGTCGTTTGAACTGGGGTGGCATAAAGAAATTCCTCAGGTTACCCTGGCTTTAAATACCCAAGCGTGGGTTCAGGCTTGAGCAGAAAGAAATACTTCCTGATGAGCCGTTCACTTTTTCAAACAGATGATGTTTGTGTCCAATAAATCTCTGCAGGCAGAACTCCCTGGTCCAGCTGTTTGACTCCTAATTAAATATTTACTGAGGTGGCACCTCGCCCTGCCTCAAGAAATACCATCCTTTCACCTCCGCATGGCTCTTGCCTCCTTTGCAGTGCTGCAGTTTAAGGAGAGCCATTTAAACCCTTGGCTCCAATAAAAGCCAGAAAAGCAATTCTCCACCTTTCCAATCTCTCACCATTTTCTCCCTTCTGTGAATAAAGTTTGCTAGAGGCCCTGAAAGCTCCAGCTTCTCGGAAAGCAAAGAGCTCTCAGGGGAGGGCTGGAAATCTCCCCATCAGGTAGGATGCTATCTCCTTTCAACAGTGATCAAAGAGAACAGCTACCCGGGGCAGGGAGGGGGCAGCCAGGCTGATGGAAATGTCACCCCTTCATCGGCGGGCACTGTGGGGAGATGGAGAGGGCAGGCAGGAGGAGTGGGTCAGGCTGAGGGCTGCTGTTGAGGGGTCATCAGTCACGCAGGAGTGGCTGTTTGGGGTGGCCACATCGTTCAGAAAAGTTGAGCTGTTGGGGAAAGGGGCTTTGGTTTGTCCTGGCTTTTAGTAACATGCTACAACATACGATTTTGGGTAGACCAGGCATCTTCAGGGGAAAGGGGGGAAAAAATGATCTTGGGTTTGAGCTGATCTGAATCCAAGCAGAACCACAATGAAGCTGCCGTGGGGACCCCCATGTGAAGCTCTCGTGGGGTTGTCACATCAGCCAGAGCCCAGGGCTCATGCGGCACAGCCAAAGGGCTGCCAGGGTGAGGGACCCGGGGTCACCCACTACCCTCCTCCCGCCGCAGGCAGCAGCAGCCACCTCTGGGATGATGCTGTGCAGGGTGGAAAGGGCTGGACCGCCCCGTTGCCATGGGGATCTGCCTGCATCCGCTCATTGCTGCAGCTTCTTGGGTCGTGTCATCCCCCCCCATCCATCCATTCCCCCTCCAACACACTGTCTCCCATCAGTCTGCTCAGCCAGCACAAAGCTGGCCAGACCGTGCTCCTGCATAATCCTGCCCTGCAGCCCATGGCCTGGGACATACCACCTGCAAACCAAGGGCTTTCTTTCCCCCCCTCTCCTGCCTCTCGGGGTTCCTTTGCATAGACAAAAATCAGAATTGGTGGTTTCAGATCCCCTACACCTCCATGTACCCCCTTTTCCAGCCCTCCTCCTGCACACCTGCACCCCCTGCATTTATTTGCAGCAAGGCTATGAGGAGGTGATGCATCTCCCTTGCTCCCCTTCCCGTGCTGCCCTGGGTTTATCTCCTTCCAATTAAATAAGTGCAGATAGTGGGTTTAATAAGTCCCTGCCTATGAAAGATTACTAACGATTTCATTTCCAGCATGTCGTGAATTATGAGGCAAGCCTGCAAAACAAAGCCAAGCAGGGACAGGCTTGGCAGCTAATTACTGTCCCCCATGTCCCCTACGCTGCCACCACTGCTGGACGGGCCCTTAATTGTTGTTCCCTGTGCCTGATTGCATTTTGCTGGTGGTTGTAGTTCATTCCCAGCTCTTGCCTGGAAGTGGGCTGTTGCTGCTTCTCTCTCTGCCTGCCCCCCCCTGCCCCCCGCTTCCTCAAGTTTATTAATGAAAACCTTATCTGCCTGTGCAGATAATGCCAGAAATAATTAGTACTCAGTGAGGTCTGTCGGGCTTCTCTCTTCTTCCACCCCCCTGTCCTGATCTCATTCCTAGTTGCAGTTTCCTGGGTGCTTGGTTAGTGCTGGGGATGGTTTTTTTGGGAGAGGGTGTTTTAGACCTTTTTCACTCTGGGCAGCTTCCAGCCTTCCTGGCTGCCCCAGGCTCGGGGCTGTGCTGAAAATCCTCCTCTGGAGGGGTTGTCAGGGAGAAGGGGACCAACCTCATCCATGTTCCCTGCTTAAAATCATCCGAGTTTTCCTTGCTTGGGGAAAACCTGGTACACGTGGGGAGCTGCAGGATGAGTTTGGTCTCGAAGCTGGTCAAGGGTTTGGTCCCTCTTCATCTCATCCCTGCTGGAAAGCATGGGGCAGCCCCACCTTCGCATCGGGGTCCTGTCCTGCCTCTTCTTGGGTTCTTTTTTTTTATTGTTATTATTATTACGTTTATATTCGTCATTTTGTGGTTTAAATCTTTCAGCCTGATAAAGGACGACAGCCCTTCTCGAGTGCCTGGGATGGCATAAATAATTCCAGTGCTGAGAGAGAGATTTACAGTGATATAAATGTCAGGAGTGAGCCCAGTTTGTATTAATGGCCTTATTAGTTATGTTGCTGTAAAATACTGATACTCCAGTTGTTAAGCAGCCATGGTTTTGCTCTGCAGCATTAATTCAATAAATTGGGGCTTTTTGATATAAATCTTGAAAGTCTGCTGAACCCCATTAGAATATCCTTCATGATATGTCAGATATCTTCAAATGGTGTTGACTGAGATAGAGCTGGGAATAGAAATATTCCCTTGGTGTGTAAGGATGGAGCAAAACCCATGAGTCCCCTCACCCCCACACCTGGTCTGCAGCTGACTGGCTGCAGCCCCACCGTGGGATGGGGTTGCTGTGGGACCTGGGGGTCTTGGAGGTCCTTGGAGGTCTCCTGGCCATGCAGGGATGTGAGGTGGGCTTGGATTTTTCACTTACTGGCTACAGAAACCACATCTCAACCTGTATCCCCGGGGTCAGGTGTGGACATCTCCCGCCAGCTATAGGTTGACTTGGCTCCATCCCCAAGCTCCAGCTCTCCAAGGCTTTGAGAGCAGGTTGCAGCCTGGCTCTGGTCTCTGGAGGAGAGGGAAATGGGGAGAAGGACGGTGCTTGGCTGGGACTGGAAGGGTGACACTGTGTCTAAAGGAAGAAGATGCCCGTAGCACTGCTCTTACCCCTGTCTGTGCCCTCCCCTCCAGTGTCCCCATCACCACCTCTCTTCTCTGCTGTCACCTCATTCAGTGCATTAGACCAAAGGTGACCAGGGACCTCTCTCCTTGTCTGACCTGCGGCCCTTGAGGTGTCTGGCCTTACCCCACCTACCATCGGACTCCCATCTTCCTCCCAGCCCCACGTTGCCATAAGAGGTGCCATCACTGTCCCCATCATGTCTGACCCATCCCCTTGTGCGGGAGCCACTGCTCTTGCCGTGGCTCTTTTGCAACACTGCACTTTCCACCAGCGATCTGCCAAGTGCGTGGGGAAGGAGGGAGGAAGCACCATGATAATTGAAAATAAATGATGCATTATATGAAATAAATGTTCTGGTGCAGCCAGCTTGCTGCGGCTGATAATTTATTTATTTTTCTTCCTAGTATTTGGGAAAAGGAGGGTTGGAAGTGAAGGAAGAGCACCCCCGGGTAGGTGGGACTGTGAGGCTTTCACCTGTGGCTTGAGGGCTACCCTGCAGCCTGCAGTGATGGTCACTGGAGTGGGACATCATTGCCAGATGAGAATCCAGAGCAAGAAAGACAGCAGTTCTGGGCTGTGTTGGAGGTTCATGGGTTCAGTGCCCAACCACGATGTGTACAAACTGGAAAAAGACATCACAGGGAGCCCCCAGAGCCTCTTCTGTGCTTGCTACTGTTTGCATTTGAGGATGTCCCAAGTCTGATATGGTGTCCCTATGTGTAATGACCATCCTCAGGCTACGCGTGTCCCTCTCATCTGAGCGTCCTGCACTGGGACCTGACCATCAGCTCTGTGCCACCCATAACCTGTCCTCTATAGGGTCAGCCATGCGTTGCCTTGGTGGGCTCTTGGATTGGCCAACAGCAACCAGAGCTTTGCTGCTCCCCTGACTGAGCGTGTGTGAACACGTATAAAGTGAACAGACCCTCTGTCTGAGGTGGGTTTTGTTTGAAATATTCCTCTGGTGAGGATTAACTCCTGACATTGCTATTTGTTACGGGAAAAGCCTGCGTTTTCCTGGGAGATGTTGGATTTAACTGCGAACATGAAGCTTTCTCCAGCCTTGGATCCCTCACATCACCAACTGACCGTGTCACGGTTCTCATGCCTTGATAAGACTTATCCTGGATTAATCCTGCTAATTAATCTTGAAAGTGATGTGAAGACTTTTAACTGCTGTTTGAAGATTGAGTGGATGATTTCTGCTCTTGTCAAAGAAAGAGGGTTTTGGAGGTAAGATTCCAGCTTGGAATGATGTGACATTGCTTTCTCTGGGCAGGTGGGACCAGCTCCTGCCTCCTTCTCCTGTCAGTGCCTGTGGGACCCCTGTGAGATAAATGCCGTCAGAAATTGGAAGCAAGTGGTGCTCGGGAGGGATGCTAGCCAAGATAACATCCGGCTGGGGACTGGATACTCCCTGTCCAAACAGTTGGATGGCAATGGGAGTTCCTGCAGGATCCCTGACGTTTGGAGTTAACAGCCCAGTCCTCCTCTTCTCCCACAAGCGTTTTCCCCTAATGTATCTTGTTCACTTGCAGACTCATCGCAGCGCCATGCAATGGCTCAGACATCTCATTAATCACCGCTGACGATGGCCACATGGTGTCTGGCAGAGCTGTGACGCCGAGATCCTGACCACTGGCACTTCCCCAGCCAGGGACATTTTGCAGACAAGTGGTGCCACCAAAAACTGGGAAGAAACCACATCCCCCTTGGAGATGAAGCCTGTGGAAGATGCTCTTTCTTCATGCCGGCCTCTCATCTCTGACTGCAGGGCATGCAGTGAGCTGTCGTTAGTCCCTGTTGAACCTGCATCTTGTTAAAATACATTTTACCCTTCTCCCTGCTCGCTGGGATCAGGGGTGGCTCCGTGGAGGGCTGGTAGGTTTGTCTGCTGCTGGATTGATTTGGCAAAGGCTGGACGTGAAAGCCCCACAGCCTTCAGCTGAGGCTGTAGAGGTCTTTTCGGCTTGAGTTTCCCCAAATCCTGTCCATCACGGAGTGAACAAGCACCATCAACCAGGAGCAGCTCAAGGCTGGAGAGGGTTGGCAGAGGGGCTGAGCATCAATCACTGGCTGCTGGGTGAGACCCATCCAAAACCCCAGTAGTGTCAGGAGGCAACTCCATCCCTCCCGGCTTCCAAACGTTGGGCTGGGAAGAGAAACCATCCTGCTCAGAAAGCAATCATTTGACTCCATGCCATTAGACTTCAGACGCCCCATCACCACCAGTAGCAACCCTGAGCTGAAAGCCTGGTGGAGCTCAGGGCGTTATGGTTTTAATCTGACCCAGGTTTGTGATGCTCTGAAGATGGCATAGCCCATCGCTTGCCTGGGGAGGTGGGGGAGGTGAGGTTAAACTCCTCTCCCTCACCCTCCACTGCTCCCCCGCCACGGCTCTATCTTTCCAGAAGCTGGATCCAAGTGCAATTCACTCCGTTATTAATTCCTTTCACACTGAGCTTTTTTAAAGTGCCTGGGAACGGGGGCTTATGTCACGGAGACACTTTACAGCCCAGCAACTGTAATACTTAAGTGCTGTTTAAATAGCCAGCTCATCTAAAAGTAATAGGCAAAGCGCTGAAAGCCTGCCAGAGCAGCGGAGTGGTGTGCGCCTGTGGGAATCAGCTGTATGGAGAGGACTTTGGGGAGCAGGGCTTCTTCTCCAGCAGCTGCCTAGGTGGGACTGGGGATGGAATCCCCTCCCTCTTGCACCCCCTCAGGACTCTGCTGTCCTGGGGACTCGCTGTGCCCCTGGGATGCTCCAGCTCGACAATGCCAGCAGGGTGGCTATGACCCAAGGGTGTCCTTTCACCAGGTGACCTGCCTTAGTGACACTAGGCTCCTCAATGCTCCTGCTTGCTGGAGGAGGAACAGACCCCTGCAATGGTCCTTCCTTGGCCACGTGTGTCCTCTGTGCCTGCACTCCCCAGGGGAGTCCCCATGTAGCACAGGAGCCATGAGGCCACCTCCTGAGGTGGAGAAAGGCCAGCAGAGGGGCCAGCACCCTGGGGAGACCCTGAGCGGAGATGCTGAGGATACCCTGAGGTGCCACCGTCACCCCCTGGCCCATCCTGTCATGGCACATGGTGGCTCTGGGGAAAGAGATGCAGTGGGACCCTTCACATGGGTCTTACTTGCTTTTAATCTGGTAGCTAAATTATATTCTTCCCGAATGTAATAAATGAGAGGTTTAATCAAACCCAGCCAGCCAGCACTGATGGAACCTTGGCGGTGGAGGAAAATATTGCATGTTTGTTTGTTTATCTCCTGCTCCCTTGTAGATGTCCCAGCTTTTGTGGGGTTTTCTTGTGCTCAGTGGCACATGTAGGGACAGCTGCTGGTCCACCTGCTCCCAGCCCCTCTCCTGGATCGGGTGGCAGCGGTGGGACCATCCTCCTGCTGCACCTCTCCTCAAGCCCTTTCTTTTCAGGAAAAGGGTCTCACTTGGAACCCCCATCCCAGGAGCTGGTGTTGGGTTCAAGCCCTCTACTCCAGGTTTCCACTCAAAACAGCATCAGGATCTGGTCTCACAGCACCTCCAGGTCTTTCCTCGGTGAAGGGAAAGGTGAGCCCCTCCCCAGGCTGGAAAGAGCCCTGAGCAAGGGTGTGAGTGGTGATAAAGCCATGGGGCTTCACTGGCTCCGAATTAGGAGGAGCATGGCACCCCATGACATCCAGTTGGTGGATGTGACCGCATGGGATGCTGGAGCTGGGAACTGAGGGGAGACTCCACCTTTTCCTTGTGCATCAGAGCCCTCAAAACCCACTGGATCCCGGTGCGGGACCAGCTGCTCCCGGCGACGCAGCGCTGCTGCCGCCTTTCTCCAGATGGCTTTTCTCAATCAAGGCTTTTCCAGAAATAACTTGCATACGCCGAGCAGCCGCCTCTGCAAATAGCTCACCTCCCGAAACGGAGGAGGCAGCGCAGTCAGAGCATTGTCCCCTGTGTCCCTTCCACTCTCCCGGGTGCCTTGGCACCGACTCCAGTGTGCGGAAACCCTCCTCTTCCCCCTGGACACCTCTGCCGGCTGGGAAATGGGGATGGGATGAGCCAGGGTTCTCCGAGTGCGGTGCCTCGCTCAGCCATGTGTGTCCCACATTCCTGCAGGGAAGGACGGCTGGTGACTTCCAGAGGAAGGGCAGGTGGCCCAGGGGACGTGGCACACGGCCCTGCTGCCAGAGTGGCCAGGCAGCGCTGTCCCCAGCTGCAGCACTCTGCCTCATGTCCCTTCTTATATGTTTATTACGCCAACGGGAAGGGGGAGAATGCCATTTTTTTTTAATGTAGATTTAACTGATTTATTAATAGTCTGTAATGCCAGTAATAGCTCGTCTATAAATCTGTTCTCAAGAATTTATGTGGCAAATATTCCAGCGCCGTATTAAAGACACAACTCATAAATGCCCACAAGCACCAGCCCAGCGGCTTCAGCAGCAGGAGATGGTTATCCCGGGGCCAGATGCCGGTGGGGGATGGGGGGGAAAGAGAGGCAGTGAGCTCATTCCCATGGCTTCCACCCAGATCCCCAAAAATCTTTGGAAACAAGTTATTTAAGGGACTGTCCCCTCCAGACAGGAGGTGGCTTTGGCCTCCTGATCCCTGGAGTGTGGGCACTGGGCCTCAAGGTGGGGGGTGTCAGCACCATCCAGATGCCAAAGTGCTGCTCCCAGCCCCCAACCCCAGCACCCTCCCCCCGGGACCCCCGCAATCTGCCATCGTCTTGTCCCCAGCCCAGGGTGACAGTATTTACCGCTGAAGTGCGCTGAGTGTAATTGCTAATCAGATACAGGCAATCAATTCATCCCCCCGCCGCCGCCTCGGGGAGGGGCCACCTTCTCCTCCTGAAGGTGACTCCTGCAGGAATTCAGACTTAAAAATAAAGGCGATAATCATCAGAAGTTCGTTAAATTACCATCAGGTTCATTTGCACTCGGCAGGAAGGGCAGGGGGGGGACGAGGCAGAGGGTGTCTCTGCCGACCTCCCCTGCCCATGGTCCTGGGTTGTCCACAAGGAGATGCCACCAGCGAGATGAGGCTCGGAACCCTGCCCTGATTTACACCTCCTGTCCCAGGGCTTCTGCAGCTGTGAGTCAACAGTGTGGTATATTTAAATGCAAAACACCATTATCCGTCATTAAAAGCTCTTTCATCACACGGACTGCACGGGAAAGAGTTATTATGCCATTATGCTCCCAGTGACACACAGCTTCTCCAGCCCCCTGTGGGATGGTGGTGTGTGGCCAGGGTGGACGTGGCCAACATTTGATTGACCCTCAGCAGTGGCCTCAGGGGAGAGAAGGGAGGTGCAGGGGAGCCAGGCCAGTGGGGTACCAGGGTGTCAGGGTGCAGGGTAGATGCTGCCAGCATGGCTGGAATGGGCACCACATGTGCTGGCGATGCTTGAGGATGGGCTGAGCTTCAGAGAAGGTGAGGGCTGTGAGGGCTTTGTGGACCAAAAAAGTTGGAGAATTCTTTGTTCCCAAAGCCCAACAAGGCTGGAGGAGCCCAGGTGATATTTCTGGCAGGGGGCCCCCCCTCCTTGGGACCAGGCACAAGCAGGAGAGTGATGGCTGGGATGAGGCTGGAGCCGCTTCCCCCAGCTGCCCCATGACCCCCGAACTCACCAGAGACACAGGGGGTGGCTACAAAGAAATCACCCCACAACAATAACTCCTCGCTCTTTACCCCCTGTCCCTGGGAGGGGCAGGAAGGGCATGTTTCTCTCTGTAAGCCCACAGGATCCAACCCCTGCACTCCTCAAAAAATCCAAGCAAGAGCAGAGTTGGTGTTTCATGTAAGTCTCGGCGACTCCCTGTCACCAAGATTCGGCGATGCTGTTTCTCTCTCGGTGGAGGAAAAAGAGCGAGGCAGAACAGCTCTTGTAGTGGCGGGGTGTTGATTCACGGCTCGTAATTTAATTAAGAAAGAGACGAGATCAAAAGGGGACTGTATTAAAAAATAAATCAGGTAGAGGGAGTGGAGTTCCTTCCTTTAATTACGGTGTGGATTTGTAACGGCGAGAGACTCCATCAATCACAAAGGAAAGAAAAGATGCCAAGTGGAGAGGAACCTTCCCTGGGTTAATTACCGCTAACGGAGGAGGAGATTATTGGGCCGGGTGTCAGAAAGCCGATACCTCCCTGGCAGTGGCTCCAGCAGGGGTGGGTGGCACAAAACCCCTTCGATGTTCAACACACTGATGCTGGAGGTGCCCGGTGGGTGCAGTTGAGGAGACGCTCGTGATGCCAGGCAGTGATGGTGGGGAGGGAGGGCTGGGGGGTTCTGGGGCAAACACCCCCAGGCAGGGGTAGAGAGCACACAGCTGGGTATGGGCATGGCCATGGGACAGCGGTGGCCATGATGGTCCTGCTCTTGTGAGTTGTGCCCTCAGCAGCACCAGTAGGGACAGGGGCTGGGCTGACAACAGCCCGATTTGTGGAATAATTAATTCTCTTTTGATCATCTGTTGTGTAAATCATCAGTGGCCAGGAGTTAATCATGCATGTGAAATGAATCCTTCTCCTGCCTAATGAGTGCTGAATCGTGACCAGCATCTGTTTACTCCGGACACTTTCATCTTCTTGACAGTCTGAACAATTAATTGTTTCCAATAATCTCCTTTTTATTCTATTAAAAAAAATAATATATATATATCTGAGAGCAAGCAGCCTTCCAGTGCACACTCCTGCTTCCAGCATTGTCCCCCTAATCTTTGTTTTTTCAGTCTTAAGTGAGAATTTGTTTTTCAGGAGCGACGTGAGGGCTCTGCAGGCGCTGACTGAGCCCGGGCAGGAGCGAGGTCCCTGCTCTCCCAAGGAGGAGGATGATGCTGGTGGCAGGACCGCCTTCCACACCCACCAGGTTGGAGGGTGGGCTTTTCATACTTAAGAGCGAATAAGAAGCCTGTTTGAACACAGCTTCCGCCTGCCATTTACCTGGAGCAAACCGCAATTAATCCACTGGTTGTGCCGCCAACGCGATGTTGTAATTGGATTAATTAGAGAGGAGCTAGCGGCCGCTCTGGGGAGGTCTCTCCCTGGCTGCAGCCTCCTCCAGCAGTGGGAACCGTGCCCGTTGGGGGCTGGATGGCATCACTGGGAGACGCTGGGGCCCAGCCCAGCTTCCCCAGGGCTATCACTTGCCCAGCAGCAGGAACTGAGGCTTGATGATGGCTGATAGAAATGACCTGCCCGCTAATTGGAGTTTATGAGGCATGGCTTGACTAATGGACACTCATAAGAGGCAGTGGGGGCAGAGGGGACTGTAGGTGGGTGAGTGGGTAGATGGATGGACGGACGGACAGATGGATGGGCGGGCAGATGGGCAGGCAGGCTTTGCCACCAGCTGAGGGGCTTGGGGAAGCTGGGGTCTTGAAGAGGACAGCTAGCCCAGGAGGAGACCCAATGGTGAGGAATTGGGTGGGTGTTCTGGCAGGCAGTGGATAGGGTTGCGTATCCCATTGGCTGTTTGATGGGCAGCAGATGATGCCCACCAGCCCTTGGTCACTTCTGCTCCTCATTGTGGGGAGAAGCAGGGAGAGGGGTGCATGAAAGATCCTGTCCCCTGAGCTGGGTTTGTACTCTGGAGCCAGATCCTGCCCTGATACCTGGGGTCTGTGCTATCCATTTTGGCTCCCTGGCTGCCCTTAGGAAACACCCATTAAATATATATATGTGTGTGTATGTGCAGGCATTAAAGAAGCTTTTGGGGGACTCTGCACCAAGTCTGCTGTCCATCTGGCTGGAGGAAAGGTGGGGGGAGGTGGAGGATCTGCAGATGGGGTGCCCCTGAGCACAAGGGGCATAGCCACAGGCTGTGGGAGGATGCCAGCCCGGCTCTTCCTGAGTTAAATTTGGTCTAACCTGGCTCAGCTGGAAAACAGGGGCCACAGGGGATTTATTGCAATTGCATAAATTAACTGGGGAAAAAAAAAAGAAAGAAAAAGCCCTTGGAAAGCCAGCAGGTCCCCCATGCAGATGAGCTGGCTGCTGGTGCCAAACAGCAACCTGCAGCTCTTTTGAAACCCTCTGAGCTTCCTCGTTGGAGCAAACCCTACCCCCATCACCAGCAAACCAAGCCAGCTAAAAACCCAACCCCAGACTGCTGAGAACAGTCTCTGCACCCTAAGCCATGCAAATCTCATGGGACCCAAGGCAGTGGGACACCTGCACTGACTTTGGACTCCATCTCTGCTTAAGGGAGCCGGTACAGAGCTGTGTGGCCACCAGCCCCACTCCAGAAGCTACAGAGGTGAGGCCAGTGGGCATGACCCGGCCTTTAGGTACTTTATAGAACCTGTTGGAGTGAGTTCAGAGGAGGCTACAAAGACAGTCTGAGGGCTGGAGCCCCTCTGCTGTGAGGACAGGCTGAGAGAGTCGGGGGGGGTTCAGCCTGGAGAAGAGAAGGCTCCAGGGAGACCTCAGAGCCCCTTCCAGTCCCTAAAGGGCTTCTAGAAAAGCTGGGGAGGGACTTTTTACAAGGGCATGTAGTGATAGGATGAGGGGTAATGGCTTCAGACTGGAAGGGGGAAGATGTAGATTAGATATTCAGAAAAAGTTCTTTGGTGTGAGGGTGGTGAGACCCTGGCCCAGGTTGCCCAGAGAAGCTGTGGCTGCCCCATCCCTGGAGGGTTTCAAGGCCAGGTTGGACAGAGCTTTGAGAAACCTGGTCTGGTGGGAAGTGCCAGCCATAGCAGGGGGGTGGCACTGCATGATCTTTATGGTCCCTTCCAACCCAAACCACTCTGATTCTGTGATTTATTCCTTTAGCCAAAGGGAAAACCAAAATCACACCAGCTCCTCCATTCTCCAGAAAAATTAGGGGTTTTTTTTCTCAGTTGAATTGGCTTCCCCAGGAGGCAGCTGGGGTGAGCAGCAGCTTCAGCAACATGTGGATTGCAGGCTGTAATTGGGGTCTGAAGAGATGCACTGGGAAACACACAACAGCTCCTGCGAGAGGGACTGGGGGTCCCCAGCTGAGTTGGAAGGTTTGCCACAGCCCTGGCCTCATCCCAGCTCCCAGCCAGCAGCCAACAGGGGCAAGGACATCTCAGAGAGCCGAGGACCTGCAGATGTCCCCAACCACTATGAAGCCCGTTGGCAGCGTGGAGCCCTTGCATGACCCCAGCCATCAAATCTAGCCATCCTCGGGGACCTGCAGTGATCTTTCGGTGAGCACTAGGAGCCGGGGGCTCTTCATCCAGCTTGCCAACTAGCTCAAATGGTGGTAGCAAGGTCGGGGAGATTTGGGGCTCCTGGACACGTCTCTTGTCACATCAGTTCCCGTGGTGTACTTGGCTGTAATTTAGCCCACTTTAATTGGTGCTTAAATTAGCCACAAATGGAACAGCGCTACAGCTGCGGCTGTGTTCGAAAATATATAAAATTACAGCACAGTAAAACATTTTCACATTTCATTAGTGTGTCTTAATGGGAAGTGTCTGCTCCCCAAACTCCCCGTTTGTTCTCCGGAGCCGTAAAAGTTTACACATTAGCAGTTGTGCTGCCCATTAACATCGCAAAATTCTCCGCGTGTTCTGCGGGGGCAGCGCTGCTCCACAGGGGCGGGATGGGGAACCTTAACATTTCGGGGACTGGCTGCTCTCCTCAGGCACCTACAAGTGCGTGACTGGTGGGAGGCAGCCAAGTAGGAGCATCCTGCACCCCAGGGGGGGACCCTAAGAGCCCCTTCCCCGGCACGGTGCTGCCTGTCCCCCCGGCTTTATCAAAGCTCCAGCTTTCTCCCGAGCAGGGTAATGCCCTCCGATCCAAATCGGGAAGCTTTTTCAGTTGAAGCAGCTTTTTAGCAGAAGCCTATTTAACGCTTAGGCTGACACCCTCAAGTGCTTTATTTTATAGTATTTTTGTACCTCTCCATTATAAGTAATAGTCTATAAAAGCCGGAACGCAGCACTTTGCTCCCTCCTGCTTCATTCCCCTGTGGCGCCGGCAGCCCTGCGTGGCAGGGACCAAGGAGGCAGAACAGGGCTCCCCTGCACACGGCTGCTGCCACCCCACTGCAGTAACCCAGAGGAGGGGGAGGGAGAGAGGGGGCAGGCAGAAATCCAGAGAAAAAAAGACCTCAATGAGCAGTGATCACACAAAGTCAAACTGCTTGTCCCATCAGCGTACCCCAGGCAGGTTAAATCGCTTTGCGTTTGTGGCCAGCTCTGGGTTTCTTGGGCAACAGCTTATCTATCCCCGGCAGGCTCGGGAATAGGTGGTGGTGGTGATGGTGGTGGTGGGATCATGGTTGTGAAATGTGTTTTGAGGTCTGGGTCCAGACTGAAAGGGTGGGGATTGTACCTCCTCGCTCTCCCACCTCGTCTTCTGGATCCAGCTCCCCTGGGAGTGGCCAAGAAAAGGTGACGGATGTTGAGCCCGGTGGGTTTTTAAAGTTTGAACAGTTTAGGGAAGAGATGAAGCCTCCTCCTACCCCTGATTTGGCTCATGTGCTTGGTGCAGTGAGGTGCAGCCAGGCATGAGGGAAGGCGGTGGGTCCCACCAGGCTGGTGCTGGAACCTGGAGTGAGCTGGGAATGGGAACATGGGAACAAGTGCCAGCCCGGAGGAGGATGTGCATCCTGAGACTGACACATCCCACCCTTTCCAAGCCAGAGGCAAAAGCCAGACACCTTCCAGCTCTGCATCCCAAACCTAGACTGAGCATCCCCCCCAAAGCATCCCCTTGCTAGATCCGAGCTGGAGGCTGGGATCCAACCCAGCTGCCTCCACTTCTTCAGCTAGTAATTACCCCAACAGGCAACAGCGCTATTTGCATGAATGGAAGCTGCTAATTGCCAGCCAGGCAATGAAGAGGAAGGGCAGCTCTGTGTTTTGTCCTCTGCATCTCCCTGGGTGCATCTTCGGGTCTCTGAGACCCCTTTGACATGGTCAGGGGTGGACCGAGCCTGCTGCAGCCCAGCGAGGGCCTTCCCTCCATTGCAAGCTGGGCCCTACCTCTCCTGCCTGAATAAGTGTGGCCGTGGGCTCTGTCCCCCTCTGTCCCTCTCCACCAGCTGTGTTTGACCTTTCGGCAGTGGCACTTGGCGAGCAGCAGCGGCTGCGCAGCTTTGCCGCATGGTCCCCAGGGGGGTTACAGCTCGCTGCCATGGCCGCTGCAGCTCGGAGGGGAAAAACTGTATTTTCTTCTCCATCCCTCCATTCCCTTTCCCGCTCTGGAGCTTTTTTAGAGCCAAAGTGAAGAAAAGGCCGTGATCTGCCTTTCCTGCCTCCCTCTCCACTCCTGCACTTTCATCCCTGTTTTTCCAGCAGCTGCAAACGGCTTTGCCCCCGAACACTCACACTTAGCTCTCCCTGCGCCCTTTCATCTTGCACTGCCTAAATATCAGGGCTGGGCAGCTCTGGGAGGTGAGCAGGGAGGAAAAAAGTGCTTTTGCTGGAGAAGGTGTGGGGGCAGATGGGCTGTGGAACCCTGCCCTGCTGATGGTGAAGCAGACAGCCAGGGTGGGAGATGCCTGGTTCTCCCACCGCGAGTGGCCTTGGGGAGGGGGACGCAGAGGCTCGGCAGGTCCCCAGTGTCCATCTGGAGACTGCTGTGAGGCAGCTGGGGTCTGGACGGGGATGTCCTGTGGCCTTGGGGGGACACTCTGTGTGATGAGCCAGTGCTGATGGTGGGGAGGTTGCCCCCTTCTTTCTCCATCGTTTCAAACCAAAGGAGTGCAACTGCAACCCCCCCAGATATCAGTCCCCCAGCATCTCAGGGTGCGTTATGTCCAGCATCCTGAAGCTTTCCAGCTGGGCACTGATGGATGGTCGTTGCCAGTGATGGATGCACCCCATCACCCACAGCCTCAGTGTTCTTCAAGGAAGGCTACAGCTCCGCTTCCCAGCCTCTCCTTTATTTATCACCCAGTGAAGCATGGGGTGGAAGGGACAGAGGGAAAGGATGGGACAGGGCAGCCACTGCCACCATCCCGTGCCCCAGGGACCAGCACAGCCTTGCAGCCAGCCCAGGGGTGTGGGTGCTGCCAGGTTTCCTGTGGGTGGAAACAGCTCTTCCATGGGCAGAGAAAGGAAGGACAGAAAAAAGATACCTTTGGCGAGTGCCTCCTCCTTGGATGTACCCGGCCATGGGGACAGGCAGAGGGGGAACCCCAGGTGCTGGTCTCTGCCTAGGGCTATGCAAGCTGCGGGACCAGCTGGGAGCCTTTCCATGGGGGAAAAGGCCCATAAAACAGATATTTCCCACCAGAAAGATGAACATCTCACACCAAGAGTCAATACTCCGCAAAACACAGCGGCCTAGTTAAAGGTGCACCGGCGATGGCACGGGACTGCTCAGCCGCCCACCATCCTCTGAGGGCTTCCATGGTGCTGCACGTTGTCTCATGCCCATTGCTACTTCCCTGCCCCACAGCCCTCTCCATGCCCCCCCCCACCCCACTCCCCACCCCCGAGCATCTCCCAGCCCTTCCTCCTCCTGGGTAGCACCATGGCCAGACCCTCTCAGCATCCATCCGCATCTGAAGCAGAGCAGAGCCATGCATCACCTTGCAAGTCCCCATCTCAGTTGCAAATGTTATTTTAAAGCAAGAAACCCTTCCTCTTCCTCCTCCCTGGCCAAAGCAGGAAGACATTGCAGCAGGCAGCAGCGTTGCAGTGTGGTGGAGAACCCCCTCCCCTACTCCTGCCAGGCAGGGCTGGCTCAGTCAAGGGAATAATTGGTAGGTGCTTCTGAAGTGCCATGAATAGAGGGCACTCGTAGCCTTT
>VXBJ01007791.1:907734-983983 GCA_013400055.1 Nycticryphes semicollaris | reverse complement strand
CAAAGATAATTATTGATTTTCTGCCTGTGCAGTAAACCTGTTTGGCTGGGGAATGGGTGGAGCAGCACCGCACCAACGCTGCACAGAGGCGGGAATGGGGCAGTTTGGGCAAAACCAGGCTCTTCCCACTGGGTNCATTTGTAAAAAAATATTTGTGTAGCTCCAGGACAAACCCAGCTTTCTTCTCTCTACTAGGGGGAACAGATTAAAATTTAATCCTAGTTAAACACATTTTCTCCTGTCCCTCCCTTTGATTACCTCTTGTGCATACACAGCTTCATCTCACTGATCACTTCTTCCCTCAGTCTCAGAGCTCGTCCTCCTTTGTGGTGGCCCCCAGCAGGTGTTCTCCCAGAGCAGCAACCGCTCTCTTTTCTCAATCACCCCCAAAATCGAAGCCTGGGGACAGGACGGGTCAGGGAGATCCGTCTCTTTAAAAGTGGGAGAAGATAAAGCAAGAGAAGGCAGGGCTGGGGGTCCTGAGTGTCCCTGCCTGCCTCTGAGCCTGGCAGATCTCTTCTAGGCTTCCCAGGTGGGGGTTGGGCCCCAAGGAGGGTCTTTGCAGGATGATGGAGTGCTGGGTGTTTCACTGTGTGGTGCTGGGGACTCAGCAGCCCTGGAGAGAGCCCTGTTTGCAGCCCCCCGCCCCTCTCCATGCTGGGTGGAAGAAGCCCAGGCTCAGTTCTTTGTTTCATTTAAAAAAACCCACCCAAACAAATCATGGAAGAAGAGCTCTTTAAGGAAGAAATTGGCTTTTTACTCTATTTTGGTGTTGGGTTTTGTTTTGGGGGTATTTTTTGGGTGGGTTTTTTTTTGTTTTATTTTTGTTTGTTTGTTTGTTTGTTTGTTTTTTTGCTTTGGAGGAAATTGTGCAGCTGTCTGTCCTCCAAGCCCCAGTTTCCCTCTACCCTTCACAAAACCAACTCTCTCTGCTCCAGTTCATTGTGCCCGTTTGGGTGGAAACACCTGAACCTGCCAGAGCTCCATGTTACCACTGGGGCTGTAAATAACCTGGGGTGGCATTTATTGCAATGCCCACGGGGTGAGTAACAACAGGCTGGATGCTGCTGGGATGGTGCCCATCTCGCAGGGTAGATAGTATCTGCTGTGGGGATGCTGTTCCCATAGCGTGGCCATGACCCTCCTACCCTCCCCGAGGGCTTGGGGCAGCTGGTGCTGCCTGTGCCATTGTCCCCATGGACCCTCACAGGGGTTTGGGGAAGCACTGGCAATGCCGTGGGCTAATAGGTACACTGGAAATGTAAGGTATAATTTTTGCTTATGATATAGTGCTTTTTCTGGGTATCCTCTAATGCTTTTTCGGGCTGTTTATTTATGAGGCAATCTATTACAGCGCTGTTATTCTATAGCAGGGAAGTCTATTCCTAGGAGCCTCCGTTAACGGAGCCAATTGCTTAATTGGCTCACTGATGTCTCCACAAGGTATGCCAGGAGAGAGGGTTCTTGTTGTAATGATCACAGCCTTCCTCCTGCCCACACGCCACCCGTGCTGCTAATTTAATAGCGCAAACATTTATTATTCCTTTTATTTGGTAGTTAATTTTAGGGTGTTTAGAGCTGTTCCAGCTGCTTGCAGGTGGAAGGGGGTGAGATGCTCTGGGGTGCAACGAGGACCCAGGTTGCAGCTGGGGGTGGCTGGACTCATCCTGCAAAGCCCAGAGGCTGATACCTTGGCAGAGTATTGGGTTAATGAGCTGCAATCACAGGGCTGGGGCTGACCCAGCTGCAGGGCTGACAATGCTGGCAGGACTCCTGCTGACCCCCCACTCCACTTTTGGGTCATTTGCCAATGAAACAGAGCAAAGGCAGGGTGAATGTGTGCTTCTACCTGGTCTCTATTAGAGTTTAAGGTGCTCTGGGAGGGAAATGGGCTCCTAACGAATAGGCTGTGTGTTATGGGAATGGCTGGAAGGGCCAGAGGATTGGATTTGCTTGGGTGGTGGGTGCCTGCTCCTGCCCATCTGTGGGAGCAGGGTGATGGGGTGGTTGTCAGCACCCACTCCCACTGGTGGGTGGCTGTCCCAGGGCTGGTGGGTGCAATTTGTGCCCTCCCCCAGACACGCTTTTGCAGCATGGTTGCTCTAAACCGCTCATATCCTTTCCTCTGCTTTTTTTCTGCTCTGCCCTGCTGCTTGTTGCTTGCCGCGGAGGGTCCCCACTCTGACATCTCCTGCCCGTGGCAAGTGTGATGTGTCCTAGGCTAGAGTGGAGCCGCAGCTGGCAGCCAGCCTTTCCCAGCCCTGCTGCGGTGCTGTCACCTCTGGGCCATTTCCCCGGGGGGCAAGCAAAGCAGCCTCCCCAGGGAGCTTCTCTCCGCTGTGCGTGAATGTCGTCCTTCCCTATCAGGCGTTTGAGGCGATGTCTGGCAGAGCTGACTGCATTTCTATAAAGCCCTGCTGGATCTGTGCCTGTTCCTGCTGCCGCCGCTTCCCCAGCATCCCTCTCCAGTCGCTCATGGCTTCGCAGCACAAAGCCCATCGCTGCCAGCCGACGTGTGCCGCCGAGGCTCTCCCTTCACAGCTCTCGGTGTGGTGGGGATGCAGCCTGGGGCCACCTGTCCCCGGGGAACCAACGGGGCAGGGTCCTGGTGCTGGCAGCAGAAAGCAAAAAGGGGCAGGGAAGGAGGAGTTCGGCAGACAAGGCTGTCAGGGTGAGCCTGCTGCTAATTTTGTGTTTATGGCAAGGAAGCGATCAAGTTTCGCTGTGATTTTCGCTCTTCCTCGGCTCCCACTGCCTATTGTTCCTGGTTCCATTATCCCCCCCATCACTTACACAAATGTATCGTGCGGGTTTCTCAGGCTCAATAGAGAGAGTCTCATTCATCCAAGGTCACCAGCTTTTACTTGCGCTTCAAAGCATCTGGTAGAAAAAAGCATTTTTTTTCCTAAAGTCGTTTTTGTTGTACTCGGAGCAGAGGCTAAGGGAAATAGTCCCACTGCACTTGTGCTGCCCCAGCTCTTCCACCCCCCTCTCCATGTGCCAGGTCCCAGTGGGTCAAATCCTACCCTGCGAGGTGAGGTCTTGTTTTCTGGGCTGGTTAGGACCCTACTGCTGGGGCCAAGAGGCAACATGCCCCATCCAAGCCCCTGCGTGTTAAATGGGAAAGGATGGGGAAGGAGCAAAAGAAGGGTGTTTCTTCCAAAATCTCCTCCCCATGCGGGTCCCATGGAGAGCAGTCTCTATGGCATCCTGGGTTTTTCTGCCTTGGCAGAGCTGGGGGCTCTGAGCTCTCCCTCTTTCTTCACTCATGTCTGGTAAACAGTTGGCAGTGGGCAAAAACAAAGGCTACTGTTAGTCCATGTCAGGGGCTGGGGACTTGTTGGGGACCCAAGCTGATGCTGTGCCCTGCAGAGGGCGAGGAGTAGGATGCTCATGATCCGGCAGGGAGCAGTAATGATGGGGATGGACCAAGGAGGGTTCTGGGGACTGCAAAGACACCAGGGTGGAGATGAGTCTGTGGGTGAGGGTAGTAAACCTGCCTCTAGGTAGGGAGCCACCCGAGCCCTCCCCAGAGCAAGCGGTGACCAGCGAGCAGCTCGTGTTTTCCATAAGAGGATAAGAGAGACCCCAGCCCAAGAGGGGCTGCCGGGTGCTCTCCGGGGCGGTCCTGGGGACGGGTGAGAGCCCCCCGGGGCAACCACCTCCCTCCCCGGTTTGCGCCGTGCCGGGCTCCCCGCGGCTCCGGCCGCAGCAGCTGCGGGAGGCGGCACCGGGGAGGGGACGGCGGCCGGNGTGCGGGGCGGTGCGGAGGATGTAGCGCTCAGGACCGCGGAGAGCGGCGGGGCCGGCGGTGGGTGCGGGGGCAGGGAAGGAAGTGAGGACGGGCGCGGGGGGGACGACACGACACAACACACCATGGCCAGCGTGCAGCAGGGCGAGAAGCAGCTCTTCGAGAAGTTCTGGCGAGGCACCTTCAAAGCCGTGGCCACGCCGCGACCCGAGAGCATCATCGTGGCCAGCATCACGGCCCGCAAGCCGCTGCCCAGGTAAGCGGGGGACGGCGGGGGGGACGACTCAGGGACAACCCCCCACCATCACCACCACCACCTCTGGCTGGGGGCTGCATCTTCCTCACGCCCAATTGGTGACCCCCTTCAGGAGGATCTGGAAGTGTCACCTTCCCCCACCCACAGATAAGGGGCTGGAGGACCCAGGGGTCCCCCCAGTGTCTGGGGCAGGGGGACATTGGCTGTCTGGGCCCCCTCCCCGGATAGGTGTTGTGCTCTGAGGGGAAACAGGCTCAGGAAACTTTGGCTCAATGGTGCTAGGAGCCCGGGAGCTGGTTGCCTCCCCGTGGGCAAGGTGGGGGTCTGGGAAGCTCTAGCTGGGCTATGGAAGGGGGGCAGTGGTAGGGGTCATCAGCCAGAAAGCGTGGTCACCTCCATCCCTGCCTTGCAGACCTCCGGGGTGTGTGTCCTGCTGGTTGTCTTGTCTCTGCACCCCTCTTTCACCAAGGACCCTTGGGAAGGTGATGCCCAGGGAGGGGAGAAGCACCCCCTCTAGCTGGACCCTGCCTTGGTGTTGGGAGGATGCTGATGCACCCCATGGACATGTAGTCTGGAGGCTACGGCTCCCCAGGGTGGCTGCACACAGCCGTGGACTGGGGCAGCTGGGGCTTTGGTGTCCCCTAGATCTCAAAGCTGAGTGCTCTTGGCTCTGCACGCCTGGTGCCTGCTTGCCCCATCCCTCCTGCTCCCAGGGAGGCTGGTGACCCCGTGTTTGCCAGAGGCAGAGCTGGGGACAAACCCCATGAAACAAGTTGAGGGAGCTGCCCGTACCCAACCAAGATGCTCAGCTGGGCCAGCACAGGGGCAAAGGTCCATGTGGCTCCCTCTAATTTAGATCGGTTTTATTTTGCTGACTGTGTCAATATTGGTTAAAAATACCTTCTCTGGACTGTTTTTGTAAGGAAAGAAGGCTTTTTCTGGTTCTTCTCTCTCTTTGTTTCTCTGTGTTTCCAGTGCTGGGTGCTCCCCCATCCACTGTGGGGATCAACCCAAAGTTTCATGAAGGCGATGGGCGTATAGAGGAGAGGGGCTCAGTCAGTAGAGGGCTGGGTGTCAGGGGCTCAGCCTGTACTAAAGAGCAGAGACCTTGCAGGGAGCGAGCTGTTTCGGATGCCTCCCATGCTGGTGGAAGCTGTGAGCCACAGCAGCAAGCGAGATGGGGGTCCTGCTGCTCATGCAACAAGGGGGTCATTTCTGCCTCTGTGGCCCAGCTGCTTGGGCATGAATTTTTCCGATCTCTCTGATTGCCATTAACCAGGGTAGGAAAGTGGGAATGGCACAGCTTAGGCTTCCAAAGGAGAAGAGCAAATCTTCTTTCCATGGGCATTGTTTGCAGGACTTCAGCTCCCGTGGGGGAGAGGGACCAGTGTGGCTTTCTGCTCCCCTGCATCAGGCTACAGTCAGCACCCAAAGGGGCCACCAGTGTGCTGGGTGCTGGCTCTCACACACACAGCCGCTCTCTCCTGCCTTGAATGTGCCGGAGCGAGCCTTGCTGCTTAAATATCTCACAGCCAGAGATGTAACACAACAACAAACTAGGACATTGAAGAAATACAGCAAGCCCAAGTACCGGGGACGATGCACAGCTCTAGTCGGCAGTTTGGATTGCTGCAGACAACCCGGTCAGGCTGAGGACTGCAGCTGGGAGCGTTTGCACTCTGCTAAAAAGTTAATAAACGTGTGTGCCTTTCTGTTTCGCTGGTAATGCCAGGTCCTGTGGTAGGGGAAGTCTCTGTGCAGGGTTTCAGGAGCTCTCGATACGTGGCAAAATGGACCTGTCAGCTCAGCTTTGCCGCCTTTTGCACCTCGGCGCCAGCAGATCCTGTGTGCTGGGGTCCCCAAAGCTGGGGTATGCTCCACACAGCCGGCCACGGTGCTGCTGGCTCCCTGTGATGGTGCAGCCTGGCTCCTTTTGTCTTCTTGCAGCGTGTGCTGCCGGCTGGGGCGCCGGGATATTCCCTGTGGTGCAGCCATCTGCGCTGCCGCCCTCGCTACAGGTGTCGAGCAGGGTCAGCCCCGGGGGGACTTTTCCCCAGGGGCTGCGGGGTGTTTGTGCTCACCCCTGCCCCTGTGCCACAGAGGGGCTTTGCTGCCCCAGGGCTTGGGGGGTTGTAGCTGAATGCTGGGGGAGCAGAAGGACTGCAGTCCCCGGGCTCCTCTTGTAAGGGCTGCCAGCTTGGCTTGCATCATGCGAGGCTCTGCCGGGAGCCCAAGGCTGCTGCCTTGGCAGGGTCACACCTATGAGATGCCACATCCCTACTGGGGTACACAGCAATGTCCCCAGTGCTCTAAGCCCATGCCAGGTTTGTAGCCCAGTCAGAGCCAGAGCCGGGCTCTTGCTTCCCATCCGTCGGGAGAATGGCCCTAAGGCTGGTAGCAGCTCCTCTCGCAGCCGTCTCCGTGCCCGGCTCCGTTCTGGGATTGTTTTTCCTGAAGGCTTCGCTGTGTCGCTGCTCAGATCGGCCTCTCTTCCCTGACGATGCTCCCGTCTAATTTAAGAGCAAATGACTGCGGTGCCAGTGAGCAGGGCGCACCAGAGAGGAGACGGGGAGAACCAGTTAGTCAAATGAAAAATTAAGATGACCATCTGGATTTCTGTTTTCTCCCACACTTGACAGCTGCTCCTCTGCAAACGCTGCAGATCTCTGCCCTGGATCCAGCCCCGTGTTTCCCACAGCCCTGGGGTTTCTAGGCCAGTACTGTCCATCTCCCCATTATTTTTGCTGGCTGGTCCTATGCCCTCGTGGGGTTCCACGGGGCTCAGTTTCAGCATGGGGGTCATGCTGGGAGCCCCCCCAGTGACCATAGCCCAAATCCATCCCCACAGGGTGCTTTGGACATGGGTAATGGCTCAATCTTGAAGCCTTGTGGGGCAGCGGTGGGGTTCCTGGGGCAGATATTTTACCCCCCTTCCAGCCAGCTCTTCCTTGTGCCCCATCCCTCACTACCACCTTGTTGCTGATCCTGAAGATAAAGCTTCTTCCATCTGAATTCCCTAGGGGGTTCGGAGGGTTAAAGATCTGTTAAACCCACGGTTCATCCTGGAACAAAAGAATACATTAATTCTTTCCCTCTCAGCTCTGCCATGGCTGGGGGGGGTGATGATGGACACTCACTCTGGCCCCCGATGCAGCATTATGCCCAGAGCAGGGATCTGCCAAAGTAAATGGATTATTGACCAGTTTGCAGCGTGGAAAACCAAGGGATGGGGAAAGGGTCTTCTCCAATTAACCTTTCCCCATGGAGGGCCCCGCGGGGCTTCACCGTGCAGCCTGGGGCTGGGATTTTGGGGCTGGGGGTGAGGGACCCGGTGGCATGGGGAGGCTGGGCAGCCCTGTGGCTGTTTTGTGCTTGCCTTTGCTGGGAGGCATTGCTCAAATGTGTGTGAAATGTGTCAAGTATGGTTGGTTCGAGGGCATTTTGTGCCCAGAGGGCTGGGGCTAGGGGCAGGAAACCCCTGCCCTGCCCCAAACCCCTCTGCTGAGCTGGGGTATTCCTGTTCCCTCTAGCTGGTCCATAAAGATGATGCGATCCCCAATTGGCAACTGTGGGGGGCTTCGACTCTCGTGACCTCTTTAAACCTTCAGTGATAAGGTGCTACCAGTCTCTGCCCAGCCTTTGGAGACAGGCGTCACTGGTCCTGTGACCAGAACCCCCTTTTCTCCTTCTTGGTTGGGCTTTTGGCTATGGCTGTCCCCTCACTGTCACCCTGGCCACGGCGTGGATGAGGGGATGTTCTTGCTCTGCAGCCTGACTGCTCTGGTGCTCTGCTTATTTCATAAGTAATCCTCTGGTGGGGACCCGTGGGTGCCAGGGGTTGCTGGGGTGGGAGATGCTCCAGGAACCCCTTAGGACCTGGAGCTGGGGCAGCCTGGGGACTTGCAGGATGTTTTTGAGGGTGTTTGTATTCCCTGCTCCCACACCACCAGCCACAGCAGCATGGCACAGACTGCCCTGTCCCAGCACCCCCAAACTCAGCTGAAATCCACTTCTACGTGAAAAGCGAGGGCTGTGCTGAGGCTGAGGGCTGCGGTGATGGTGTCGGCTCCCGGGGTAGCCGGTGATGCCGGGTCCTGGGAGAAAGGAGGCTCCTGCATCCCTCCCTGCCAGATGGCCTAAGTGGGTCACATCAGGGCAACACGAAAGGGATTTGTGCTTTAACCCTTAATCCTCCGGGATGTGCCACGCACGGAGCAGGGGGGAGGGAGGGCTATGTCGCTGAAGTGGGATTAAGTGCCGTTTCGATGCCTGCTTTGCCATTGCGGGTGATCTTGGTGATGGGTCTGGGCACTGCTGCTGCTGGGACAAGATTGGCAGCGTGTCACCCCTGGCTGCACTGGGACTGTGCATGAGCAGCCATGACACTGCAGTGCCAGGGGGTCACAGTATCCCCAGTGAGGACAGAAGGTGACTGCAAATGCCCTGTGACTTTTGGTCCAGCAGCAGGTCTCTGATGGGCTGGGGACCAGCTCTCTTCCATCCCAACATCTGGCTTCCTGGCCACGTCTTGGTGGCCCCGAACCCCATTCATCCCCAGCAGATATTAGGGTGCACTGCTAGGGAGGAAGACCCCCACTGATGGCCCTGTCATGCCCGTGGCCCCTCATTCCTGTTAATCCTCCCCCTTGTCAGTCGGGCATCTGCTCTGCGGGAAGAGGCAGCGGCAGGGCCGGCCACGCCAGCCGCCTGGCTGCCATCTGCTCCCTCCCTCCTGCTCCCAATGAGCCCCAGCACTAATGAGCCCATGGCCCGGGCCCAAGTTGGGGGGAGAGGGGTTTGAAAAGAAAAGTGGAGGAGGAGAAGAAAAGCCCCTTCCTCGGAGGGGCTGTCAATAGGGAGGCTTTTGTCTGCCCCTGCCTTCCAGCTCCAGCTGGACTGCGGGAGCGGGGAGAGCTAATTAGGCAGGTTGAGAGCTGCCGGGGGGAACCGAGTGAGGGACAGAGCCGGGGATGTCTGTGAGATCCCCTCCCTGCTGCTCGCAGAGCCTTCCTCCTCCTCCTTCTCCTCCTCCCCCCCGGCCCCATCCATCTGTCTCGCTGCTGGACTGGTGCTGGGGACTGAGTCCCTGCTGGCCTCCCCAGTGGGGTGGGAGACACCTTTATCCCCAGAGAGGTGACCCTGCTGGCATGTTGGTGGGATGGACCCACATCAGATTGGGTAGGATGCAGTGAGTGTCGGGCAGCATGACTGGGCTCAGCACCCGTGGGTACCGTAGTCAGGTGGCATCAGCATGAGGGGGTGTACAGGCACCTAAGGATTTAGGGGCCTTTGGAAGACCCAAGCTCATGGATCTTAGAGACTTTGGGTACCCCCAAAAGTACTACCCCTCCACTCAGTGCCTCTGCTGCTGGCACATAGGTTTTTGTGACCTTCAACTAAAAGCTCTCAAAAGCAGACGTGGGGCTGAGGGTTGTCCCCAGACCAGCAGCTGCAGGAACTGGAAACCAGAAAGGCAGTGGGAAACACTGTGGTTTTGAGGACGGGCAATTTCTGACCTGTAAAAGTTTATTTGAGCACCCTGCTTGGGGCCCAAAACTAGCCCTGTGGCTCCAATTCCCACTCCTGCCAGCAAAGAACATGGGCACAACCTGGCCCTTGTTCAGGATGAGGATACACAGCGTCTTGTGGGGAAACATGGGGTGCAGTGTGCTCTGAATGTGGGGATGGTGCTGCCCCCAGCTCTGGGGAGGAGGGAGCCCACGGTACCCACACTGCGCTGAGGCAAGCGCTGTATCCGATCTCCTCTCCTCATCCTCCTCATCAGATGAGAGATGAAATCAGGTGGAAAGAAGCAAAACGGGGGGAACGGGAGGGGGAAGTCTGCTGGCTGGCCGGAGGATCGTTTTGTAGAAATATTTAATTTCACCCTTGAACAAAGATGCCTGCAGACGTTCCCCTGGCTGCTGGGGAGCCCCCGCGTCTCGAGATGCCACAGGGACTCAGCCACAGATGCCCCAGCAGGGTCTGTCACCTTGGGGGGCTGCACTGGCTGTGGGGTCTCCTCCCTGCTGGGGTCAGCAGCATCCCAGTGCTTGGGTAAGGGTGTTTCATTGAGGTACTCAAGCGTGGAGCAATGGAACAGGGCAAAAAGTGGCAGTTCAGGATCTTGTGGGGCAGGGCCCATCCCTGCTGTGCCTCATAGCAGCACCACCTCCAGCCAGACCCTGAAGAGGCAGGAGAGAGGGGCTCTTAAACCCTGCATGTGTTCACATCCCTCCCTGAAGGTCTAAATAATAAATATTTAGGGCTGCGAGACCCTAAATAATAAATAGCAGCGATGACCCTGATGCCAGAGATCGCTAAAGAGTTTATGCCCACCAGTGGGTCCTGTGGCCACTCCTGCCTCCTTGCTGTCACCATCCTGCCTCCACCACCCAGGGCAATCTGTCCCACTGCAGCTTCTCCCCAGAAGGGGATCCCTGCTTTCTATGGGGTCCCCAGCGATGGGGGATTTCTCTGTCCAGAGGTCCATGGCTGGAGTCTACTCAGCCCCTTCCCTGTCCCTTCCCACATCTCCATGTCTGGCAGCTGGACCTTTCTATATGTACATTTTTCTATAAGATGAATTTATCAAGTGCAAGCCCCGTGCCACTGAAATGAAATCATTTCATGCATGACCACCCTTTCCTTTTCTCCTCTTTTCTCCTTTTCTCCCTCCGGCTGCTGAAACCTCCTCATCATTGCAAAGCCTGAGACAGGCCGGCAAAGCCCACCCGTGTTTCAGCTGTGGGTGGTGCCAGGGCTGCTTTGCCACAGGCCCTGGTACAGCTGATTTTATGGGTGCGTGCAAACATGCAGAGGTCATGAGTGCCTGAAATCCAGCAGGAGCATTGGATCCCGGTGGCGCAGCATCCATAGCTTTTGATATGGTGAGGACTTGGCCCAAGCCTGAGGGATATGTGGGCTGGACCACCGCCTCCAGCAGGGTGGCCGGGCACAGTGCCCACATCTTGGTGCCACCATCGCCTAGCAAAGTCCACGCAACCCTCCATGGGACTGTGGGTGCTGCAAAACTGGCTTCTCCGTCAGCCACTCGAGCAGAAAGCGCTGACAAACGCTGGGAGTTTAAAAATAGCAGGTTTTTTTCGCACGCGGCGGGAGCACTTTCCCTGCCAGTGCAGCAGGGACTGCAGGAAGGGCTTAAAAAAAAATATAAAGTGGGGACAAAAAAACTTGATGAAAAACTCTATGGGTGTTTCAGGCTGGGCTGAGCTGGATCTCCCAGCCCTTGGTCAAGGCAGGAGGCAGCAAAGTTGGGGCTGCTTCGTCAATGACCCGTTTAACACTTTGTGTTTAATTTTTGTCTCGTCATTAATGAAAGGAGAAGCAGCTGCTGCTGCTCAGCCTTGGCTGGGGGCTTTGTGGAGGGCAGAGATGGGAGCAATGGGAAGAGGACATCTCCTCATTTGCCCCCAAGGGGTGGTTGGGTGGGTAGAGGGGACTGGGCAGTGTGGGCAGGGTCCTGCTGCCTGTGGGGTTGTTCTCTCTCCTCCCAGCTCCTACCTCCTTCCTGTGGGCAGGGGGTGGCTCTGACAGGCTGGTATGGGCCGCAAAGACCTTCGCTTTGTTGGATTCCAGGGCCGGGGTCAGATGCCCATCTCACATTCAGGTGGCTGAAAATGCTCTAAGACCCCCAGGCTGGGATGAGGAATCAGGTTTTCTCTGCTGCAAACACCAAATTCCAGTAGTTCATCATCCTGGCGGAACTGGGCAGCACTTTGGCAACGGGTTGGTTGTACTTGAATTTATCTCTGTGCCTGCATGTGTGCTGGGGTGTGACTGGAGGAGAGCGGGGAAGGAGGCTGTGATTTCACCTTGCTGTCGGGACGAATAATTAGCTATAGTCCAGCAAGAGATATATTTTTGCATTAAGAGAGATCTCAGAGTTACAGACCACCTGCTTGAATTAAGCTGTGGGTCAGGTGGAGCTGCCAAACAACCATCCGCCCGCCAAAGCAGTGCATATATAACACCAGTGTATAATAGTAAGTAAATATATCATAACTTACTCTCTGCTGCTCCATCTGTACCTGCAGCCAGTCAAGCAGCCCCTCCTTGGCGGGGTGGCCATGGCCATGGCATACAGAGCATGGGAGGGTGCTTAGGGCTTCGGCCCTCAGGGGTGGGTATTTCCCCATGAGACCAGTGGTTGCAACTCTGTGAATGTATTGCCTATAAAGCATTTGCCCTCTTCAAATCCGCCCTGCTTTGATCAGAGGACAGACAGGTTCCTTATGATGGGGAGAAGTAAGACAAGTGGGTTCAGCGCTGCTTCTTTTATTTGCTAAAAATCTCCCAGATAGGGAGCTTATAGGAGAAGAAAAGCCCTCAAAGCGGCGGAGTGCCCATGTTTTTCCTGCCCTTTCCTGCTGTGTTGGATGGGCTCAGTGGTTATCTGCCTGCCACAGCCGCCTGCCCTGGCCCTGCCTTTGTCTGCCTGTCAGCCACGTGTTGGAGGAGTTAATGAAGGGCAATGGTGCAGGGCCACCGGAGCAGAAAAGTGGGTGGATAACGCGTGCCAGGGAGAGGGAGGTGGAGCGGGGTCTGGGTGGAGGAGAAACAAAGGGAGCTGCTGGTTCTTCACAGAAACAAGGGCGTTTTGCAGCCCAGCACCCCCTGGGTGTGCCCTGTGCCTCCTAATTGTGGATGGATGTGATCGCCTGATGATTTCCTCTGGCCCTGTGTTCCCAGATCCTGGCTCTCCCAGAGGGCTCCTCTGTGGGACTGAGCTCTGCAGGACACAGAACATGTTGGCTGCATCTCCCCCAGGACCCTCGGGTGTCCCTGGATGCAGGGACTCTGTTGCCCATTCAGTTTGATGGCTGGAGAAGTTGTTGGCACAGTCCTTGTGCTCTCCCAAATGTTTTCCATGTGTGGTTCAGAAGCCAGCATAGGTGAAGAATGTCCTTGGGATGTTTTGGAGTGGTTTTTGGATGTTTGAGAGAGTCCAGGCTGGCAGATGCAGCTCGTCCCTGATCAATGGAAACTGAAAAGCAGGATCCTGAGGACCTGCAGCTCCTCTACCGCCTCCCTGCCGCAGGCTGACGCTGCCAACCCTCACCCTGCGCTGCCGCTGGCTTTGTCCTGCATGGAGCAGAGGACAGTGGGCCTCACCTTGCCTTTCCAAGGTGGAAAAGCAGGCAGCGAAGCCCGGGGCCGCAGCCTGCAGGGCTGGCGCTGGGAGATGGCCACCCCCAAACTCGCCCTTCCTCCCCGCCACATCCGTATTGATTTGACCTGAACTCCCTTTAACGTGCTGTGATTTCTTTCAATTAGGCTTTGAGCGAGGCCTCTGCGGCGTTCGATAGACCCAGCCCCGGCATGGTGCCTGGATCATGACGGTCCAGAAGGAGATGCGTGGGGATGCTTCTGCATCCCTGACAAGAGCATCCCTCCGGGTCTTCTTTTCCTCAAGTTCCATGAGGACAATCCCACTTCTTAAAGGTTGCTCCTTGTCCCCTCTCCATTTCCTAGTGCTTTTCCTCCCTTGGAAGGGTGGCTTTGCTACCCTAGCTCATCGGACAGATCTGCCGCATTGTTAGCTGGTTCACCTTCTTAATTTAGATGAGCAGCAGACCTGCATGGTCTTCCTGATCCATGCAGGAGCAGCCCCACCACCAATCAGAGCTGAACCAAACCTGAGCAACCCTCATCTCCCCATCCCCATCAAAGTCGCCTTGCTTCCCCCTTTCTCCTTGGTGGCTGTCACCTCCTTGGGGACGTACTTAGCCGCGTTGGGGCTTGGTGTCACATTGTTTCCGGCAAACTAATGGGCAGAGTGCTTGTTTTCAGAGATTGTACAGAGCAGAAATCCCTGCACTTCATCTCCAGCTGCAATTACCGAAGCCAAGTCGATGCGGTTGATGGTAATAGGACGGTAACACTGTCTGAATTTGTATTTAATGCTGATTCCAAGGGTCTATAATTTTCATCAGCACCACATGACTTTTTATAGAACAGAAAAATGTGAGAGCAGTTAATGAGCTGTAATTCTGGAGAGCTTCTGCCTTGATTGGGACTAATTATTTTCTTTATAAAAATAATTAACAATCCACACAACCTATAGAGTGAAAGGCATGTGGCATTAATTAAACCATGCGGTATTTTCAACGCACCTTTATCTCCCCTTCCCCAGCACACCCCAAATAGACAGTGGCGTTGTACTGCGGAAAGCCAAGCTGGGTGCCAGCTGGCATCGGGGCGAGGGCTCTTGTGGGGCTTTTTGCAGGTCCTGAGCGAAGGGGTCTGCATCCAAATCCCACCCCCGCAGTCTCCCGGCCCTGTGTGTACTCTTAAAAAGTCCTCATTTGGGTAGGAAAGTCTGTTTTGGCTGGAGTTAGGTGATGTTCTTCATGAGTGGGCTGGCCATGATGCGTGTGGAGTGGATGCTGGGGATGTCTCCGTATTTTGGCTGAAGAGCAGCTGGAGGGACCCCTGAGGGGGGGTGTGCAGGTGTCTGTGCTGGGTGCTGTCACTTGCCACAGGGCATTGGGATGCCCCCAAGTTGGGATGGTTTGCTTTGCACAGGCCAAGCCCTTGTTTTCCAACTCTCTGAGATGCTGGGACGAGTCCCAGGTGAACGTGCCCCAGCACCGACAGTGTGTGGGTCTGTGTGTGCTTAGACGCACACTTACATAATATATAATTGTTAACAAGACTAATTCCTCTGTTTTCCTGGAGGTATTCTGAGAACTAATGAATATATTTGCATAATCTTGATTTTGTTTATGAATAATTCTGGATTATCCGCATGTGAGTAACACCGGGGCTTTGCCATTCTAGATCGCCTTTCAGCAGAGGACAGCAAAGCATTTTACAAATATTAGTTCAGCCTCACAAATCTCAGCAAGCAATAAAATTATTATCACACCCAATTAAAGATGGATGTGCTGAGAAGTGGTTTGCTGTGAGGCCCAGGAGCCCGGGGACCTGCCTGCCTCCTCCAAACCTTCCACCTAAGGAGCAGCAAGCCAAGAAATATTCTTCCCTTTCTTTTTTGGGGGATGATTTAAAACAATGTTCGGGGTTGCAGACTGGCGTGGAAGGGTTGGGGACAAGAACTGGGAGTGAAGAGGGAGGTTTCTTTCTGTCTGTGATGCCCAAATAGCCCTGAGTGCTGCAGCACTGAGCACCCCAGTGCCTGCTGTGTGGCAGGGGTGGCATAGTCACACCTTTTCCCTCCTTGGAGCTCAGTAGGAAGAGGAAAGGACATGCCTTACCTCCCAGAAACTCTCCTTAACTTAACAGCCCCTCACCAGTCCTTCCTGGGCAGCTGGCAAGACCACCGAGGTGTGGATGGGATCAGGGGATGTTATGGAGAAGGAGGATTGGAGTTAAAACCAAACCCTTCCACCCATGAAGCTGCAATTCAGTAATTTCCCATCTCAGCTGATACAGGAGATGTGATGCAGGGAGGCAGAGGAGCCTTCTGGCAATAAAATGGCCCCAGTAGCATGTAGCAAGGGGAATAAACCCCTCTTGTCACCTCCCTTCCTGGGCTGGGAACGTCGTAGGCTCGTCTCTCCAGCAGGAGAAATCTGTTGCTTAATTCCTTTCTGTGGGAGCTAATTGCTGCCCACGCATCCTCACACGGGGACGTCTGCTCCTCGTGGCGTCACTGAGCCCTCCTGGTCCCAGGTGGCCCTGGGCATCATGGCAGGATGGATGTCTGGGGGAGAAGTCCCAAATGAGGGGATATCTGGGGATTTCAGTCTTGCCAGCCCCACCAAGTACAGCAGATAGATTTTTGCTGGCTGCTCCCTGGGGTTCTCCTCCCACCCCCTGCCAGCTGCCATTCATGGGCAGAAAATGTTATCCTCTGCCCCAAATTAGAGGGCAGCAACAACACTACTCTGCTTGGATGGTGCCCTTGGACACTCAGGTTGGGGACACCCATTGGGATGCACCCACAGGTCTGTCCTGATGGGCTTTTGAGCATTTTTTATTGTCAGAGTTGTTCCAAGCTAAGCCCTTGGGATTGCTGTTCATCAGCTGCAGGCAGGCATCCATGCCTGCATCCTGGCACACAGGGTGGTTTAATGGGGTGGGGTGACCTGAGTGTCCCTGTCCCCAACCTGGGTGGATGGGACAGCTGTCTTCTCCATGTTTTCCATATCAACCTGACTCTTTCCCGGGGTAGCTCCGCAGCAGGAGGCGGCTGTGTGAACAGGTCGAGTTTTTTGGAATCGGATCTGAGTGTTGGGACATTCAGTGTGTTTTCCCCTCTTCTAGAAGCAAGTAAAAAAACAAAGCAAATTAAGGGAAAGGAGGAAAAAAGCTTTATGTAAGAGGTAAAGGCAGGATTGCTGCTCCAAGTGGTTCTTCTCCAGCCGGCTTCTCCTTGCTGCCTCCAACTTGTCTTATTACTAATTCATTTTTAAACTGATCTCTCAGCACTCCCAGAAGCTCCTGGTAACTGTGTGCTTACAATCCCTTATTTTATTAAAATTTAATGAGCGATGTTATTGGCAAATACACTATTTCGCTGCCGTCCGCCATGCCAAATGGCATGAGTTTTTGGACAAAGGAGGGAATTGGTGCATCGCAGGGAGCACCTGTAATGACTGAGCACCACGGATGCGGTGGCATCCTGTGGCCCAGCACTGCCATGGCTTGGCAGCACACGGGGTGGATTCCTCATTAAAGAGTGAGCCCAGGCTTGCCAGGAGAATTGTGCTCTCCCGGCTTGATCCTGAGGTGCTGTGGTGGCACAGGGGATGCTCCCTGGATGGGGAGGTTGGTACTGTGAAGCCCACTGGGTGTGAAAGTGCTTTCCAGCCTGACCACGTTGCAGATCATGGCAAAGTGCTTGTGTTCTGGGCCATCCTTAATTTTCTTTATTAGTTAAAACCCTCCTAAAAGGTTGAGCATTGTCTCCCCGTGCTCCTCGGCTTCCAGTTCCCAGTGTTGTGGTGGGAAGCGCCCAACCACAGCCGCTGGTGGTCCTGCTGTTCATCTGGCTTGGGTTTGCACTTGCGAGCAAGTGATTATTGAGAAATTTGAGCTCAGATCCATGATTTTCCTAACTGCAAGCTCTACAAGGGCTGCTCTTATAGCTGGCAATCAACTCTGCTCCAGTCACCAGGGTGCTCCGGGCTGCCTGGAGGATGACGACAGGAATGGGGTCTGGGAGCGCAGTTTGTGGTCGGTCGGTCGGAGGGTGGTTATGGGGCTGTGGGTTTAGTGTAAACTCTTGGCCCCAGGCCCTCCTCAGACCAGTCCCTGCCAAGCCAGGGTCACTCAGGGGCTTGAAGCAACGCCCCCCCCCCCCCGAAAATGTGGGCCAGGGGTGCTGTGCCATAGAGCAGCTCAGGGTACCATCGGTACTTTCAGCTCAGTTTGCAGGCACCAGGGAGAAGTCAAGGCTCCTCTTTTGCTATTCCCCGATTGAGGAGAAAACTGGCTCCTTTACAGGCATGGGAACCTGCAGGGTATTTGTCTAAGGAGACAGATTTGAGGATAGGAAATGCACAGGGTTTTCTCCCTGAGAGCACGCCTGGCCCGGCAGCGTGCAGGTGCTGACGGGCATGAAGCACCACAGGGACCTTGGTGCCGGCAGCGTGGGAGGAACAAGATGCTGTAGAAACCGCTTGAGACGGGGCAGCAGTCCAGGTTTCCTTTAGAAACGGTACAACCACATGCCATATTCCTCAGGTTTATCTCTGCTGTCACTGCCAGGCGGTTGGCGGAGCCATCCTGGATTGCTGGCAGCAAGAGAAGGTGACGCCGAGCCCTGCGAGGTGGCCAGGATCTTGGTCAGGAAGATGGATGGGAAGTGTCTCCAGGGAGAAGGAGATCCAGCCGTGGGGAGCAGGGAGAGGCTGTGCTCACTGTGGTGCCCGACCCTTCCTAAGACAGTCCACAGGAACATCGCCATCCCCTACGGAGTTTTATGCTCTGCCAGATCTGTCCATCCCACACTGTGCAGCCGGAGCCTCTGCCAGCTGGTGCCCGGGACGGAGCCTTCCCTGCAGGCTGCGACCGCACCGTATCCCCCGAGCATCTGGCACTGACCCCCGCGCTGCTCCCCGGGGCTTCCTCCAGCAGGGAAGCTCCTCTGTTCCGATTCAACCATGCGTAGCAAATCAGCTGCTGGAAAATAAAGAGCCAAGCTGCTTTTTTGGCCCGAGATGTGATAAGAGCGGTCGTTAAAGGTTTCTGGAGTCCAAGAGGCAAAAGGAGCGGCTGCTGCATTCAGGCTTGCAGCAGGGCACAGGGTACCCGTGAGAAGGACGGGGGGGCGAGTCACGGCTGGCAAAAATGGAATGAAAAATGTATATTACGGAATTGTGTTTCTCTTCTGTGTTTAAACTGCCTCAAGAAAACCACGCGCTTTTCTGCAGCTGGTGCCTCTGCTGATGCAGAGAAAAAATAGCGGGGAGAAGATTAAAATTGAACTGGCTTGGAGTCTGTGTAATCAGGGAAAATATCTCGGTGATTTGCTATTATAATTTTCAATAACAAACTGCAGGGCTCCTGCCGCACTAATAATAATGGCCTGAATGAGGTGGGGAAAGAACCTGCCGTGGGGTGTTTGTGTGTGTGTTTGTGGGAAGTACTTACAATTTTCCACATCTCCTAATTTTGAAGAGGTATTTTTAGTGTGTATTTCAAAGAGCTTTACGTAAACACATCTGCTGGAGTTTTTGCTTGGCAGTGTCTTTACAACCTTCTTTTCTGCCCTCTCTCTCCCCTGGGACAAAGGAACAATTCGACCGTTGCTTTTTCAATCAGATGAGCAAAGCTAGAGAGCAAGAGAGAAAATAAAAGGGTCCTTTTTCCAGGACCAAAAGGTTTCTCAGCCCAAAGTGGTGGATTTTAGAAGTGTAAGCAGCTCAGCCCACCCTTTCCAGGGCCAAGACCCTAGGGCAGAGGTGCATTGGAGGTGGCTGTGGTAGAGAGATGTGAGGATGAGGAACAGTGGGGACACCAACCTGCCATCTGCCCCCTCCTGCACAGCCAAAACCTCCAGATGAGGGAAAGAGAGGAAAGGTGAGATATTTAACCACCCGTCCATGCACCTTTTGCATGTCACTTGGGAGAAAAAGTTGAGAGCATCCCTGGTGTGAGTGGCTGCAGGCACAGGAAGGTTCTCCTGCTTCCCCTCAGAACAGTGTGTGTGCCATGGGCACCTGTGTCCTTTCACAAGCTGATGTTCCCCGTCCCCAGGCGAGGCATCCGTCATCAGTTTAATGCCATTAAAACATTCACAACTAATAGGCTCATCAGAGATGCTTTAACCTTTTTCAGTTTTGGGGCTCCAGTTGGCTGGAGCTGCTCCTCCCTTTTCACCAGGGGCTGTAGAGACGATGGGAACGCGGAGCCAGCCAGGGCTGAAAAGGGCAAGGTAATAAAGTTTCTGTATTGGCTCTCCAAATACTCTGTCCTGAGCTTGGAAATGTGGTTGGTGCAGGTCTGCCAAGAGCAATCAGTGCTTGGGGTCTCCCAACATGCTCGTGTGTGTGGCCAAGTGTCCTGCAGCACCACTGTCCCCCTCAGGCTGCGCATCCAGCACCCAGCCCGACTGCGTGTGGAAAGAAAACTAAATGATAAAAAATAAAAGACTTGGTTAGCACGATCCAGACCCAGCGTGCTTATGCTGCTGCTTGCAAAGCAGCTGGGAAGGGCAGAGAAGCTGTGGCCAGGCTACGGATGAAGCCTGTCCCGCAGAGGCAAGGGATGATGCTGCTGAGGTTGGAGATAGCCTCCTGGCAGGGTCTGGCAGCTGAAAGGTCACTAGGAAGGCAATTTTCCTGCTTTCCTCTCCTCTCAGGAAGAGGAGCTGAGTTACCGCAGGGGGAAAAGGATGATTGATGAAAGCTTTATGGCAGGAGAGCGCTGTGGGGCTGGGGCAGAGGAGCTGGGCTGGGATGACGGAGCCTGCGGGCAGGGGAGGGCAGCTGCCTGGCCCTGGCAGCGCTGAGATGCCAGCACACGAGGATTTCAAGTGCACACCAAACCCACACCGACTGCATGTCACCATGGGGACCCAGGGGGGACGGGTGTTGCTGGGCTCAGCTCCCGGTGAAGCTTGTCTCAGCAAGTGCCACTTTTCATGGTCTGATGAGATGGCACCGAGCGCGGTGGCTCGGGATGGAGGAACAGGGGTGGTCTGTGAGGTAGCTCTGCTCCCTGAGGCAGCAAACACCCGGTGCCTTTGTCCTGTCCTCTGAGAAGGGTGACAGGATCTGTCTGCAGGCAGGAAGGGCAGTGCAATCCCATGGGGGCTAATGGGAGGGGGGAATATTTCCCCGCGGCTGGGCTGTTCAAGCCCCCAGGACTCTCCTGTGGGGCTCACCCCATGTCTCTGGAGGCCACAGCATGTCTTTAACAACTTCCGTGAGGGGTCTTTTGCTGAGCCTAGCACATCTCCCTGGTCTTGCAAACATGCTGTGGGACCTCCGTAGTCTTGCATTTTCCTTGGCCTCTGCAGAGAGGTGGCCTTAACATGCCACCCGTGTGCGTGACCACCTTGGGCTCTGGTATGACACCCGTGTGAAAGCCCCCCAAGCCCATCCGTGACTTTCTACCCTTCCAGCTGCATCACCCCGAGCATCCTCGCTGCCCTTCTGGGGCCAGACCCAGCAAAGCGCCCACAGAGGTTTTCTCCTTTCTGCTGCAGGTGTGATAATCCTCTCTTTTGAGGCCACAGTGATCATTCACACCAAACTGCAAGCACTTTTATATCAGTCATGAAAGACAACAAATAAAAAAGTCTGGTTTTATACATACATTCAATCAACGCCGATGGAGCCTAACGCAAGGGGATTACCAGCCAGTTTAGAGTGTTAGTGACTCTCAGCGTTCATCAGAGGAGAACATTTAGTTGAATTGAAGCCAGCCTTTGATGGGATTGGAGAATAATTATTTCCATCAATAATTACTTCCAAGCCCAGAAGGAATGGCTCCTAGCGTGTTGCAGGGCAGGAGTCCTTGGCTGCCTCACGGCCAATATGTTGTAACCCCAGGACCTGAAAATCCCATTAGTGGGAGCAGGGGCTGGAGTGAAAGGGACATCACCCACCATGCCCTGGTCCCTCCTGCAAGGTAGCGATGCCCCATCGTGCTGCCAGCCCAGGGAGGAACCCTCCCGCCCCCACTGCTGGAGCTGATCCAGCCCAGACTTTGCACAGGTCATTAATTTGGGGACATTTTAAATGGATCCTAATGATTGAGCCTCAGAAGGCTGTTCTTAAAAGGGGTTTGGGAAAGCTAATTAGCTTCTACAAAGAAAGCAATTAACCATGTAGCTTCCCGGATGGTTAAAAATAACATAGATGTTGGGAAGCAACTTGGGGATTTTATTACAAGCAGAGTAATAAATTTTTAAAGCCAGAGGGATCATCACCTCCTGTGTGTCCGTGAAATACTTCACCCAGCTTCCCCGCACCGGTCCCTGTCGCTTGTACTTGGCTGATGTACATTCTTAAACGTTCAGGTATTAGAAATCCGGCCCCAAGAAGGAGTCAGCTATTAGAGAAAGTGTGAGTTTGTTGAGAGAGAAAACGCAGGTGGAAAGAGAGGGGTGATCCTTCTTCTCCAGGTGCTCCAATGCCAACTCCAGCCCTGAAAACCGTTGCTCATGGCTGGGTGAGGTCACAGGATGCTCCCTGGTGTGTGACAGCTGTGACAGTCTTTTGCAGCAAATGCACCTTCCCAGCATCACTGAGCAGGGCTGGCAGGGGACATCCCAGCCTCCCCCTGCTCCAGGGACTTCACATGGCCCGGAGCTTTGGCGTGCAAAGGGAGATGCTGGGTGGGGTGGCAGATGCAGCGGTGGACCTTGCAGAGCTGACCTGGGCACAGCTAAACCTCAAAGCAACACCCACAGCCCATTCCTGAGTTTGGCTTCAAAATGCTAATGGGAAGAAACAGGGACATTTTCTCTGCCAGCTGAGCACAGCCCACCATTGGTACCACCCCACAGCTGGGTTGGGCTTGGACATGCCAAATCTTGCTTTATTTATTCGAACAATCCTCTGGATGACACTAAACCCATAGCGTTCTTGGTGCCCCTGTTGGCTGTGGTTTATGGCTTTCCATTAGTCTTTCTGTTCTTTGAAATAAACCTCTGTGAGGCCCGAAAACCTGTTTATTTTCCTCCCAAGTGTCTGAGCTCAGGTTTGTTTTCTCCATTTGCCTTCTTCATTTGAGCTTGCCCTGGCCAAGCCCTGGTGTTTCTTTGAGACCTCTCACCTTGGACTTTCCCTGCTCTGGCTCTGCTCTTCACCAACTCCCATGGTCTCCCCAAGTTTCTGACAGGCACCTGCCTGGCCCAAGTGGTTCCTTTTAGCTCTGCTGGGCTCTCCCAGGTTCTCCAGTTTGGGCTTTCAGCAGGACCAGGCATGTTTACTGGCCCAGCACCCTATTTGTAGGAGTGGGGAGGAGGACTGCTGTCTAGCTGCCAAAGCTTTGCTTCTCTCTGGGTGCTGGCAAGGGGGATAGGATGAGGATACATGGTGAGGTACTGGCAATACAATAGCAGGTTTGGGGAATGGCATTTGAAATGAAAAAGTGTTTTTTTCTCCCAGAGTGCAAGACCAGCGATGTCCCTGTAGAGACTGTAGCTGAAGCCTATGGTGTGGAAGAAGGTGTCCAGGGGTGCTGGTCTGACTAGAAACTGTTCCATCAGACCCAGGTGCTGTGCTGTCCCTGTGGTGTGGGGCAGCTCCTCGGCTGCATGATGCTTGTGGCATCTCTGCCTGAAAACGAAGTGCAGTGTGACCACCCTGGGGAGCAGCTTGGCCTGGAAACGGGGGCTTTCTGGAGCATTCCCCACTGAGCAGGGCTGAGCGCCATGGGCTCAGGAGGCTCAGGACCAACCTGCAGCTCTCCTTCACAGCAGCACAGGCGCTACCTGTGGAAAGGGAATAGGTTTCTCCAGTTCGTGGGAGGCCTTCAGCAAGCGAGCCCTTTATTGCTCACTCTTCCCCCATTGTTTCCACAGTGGGACGCTGAGCTGCCTGCCATACCCAGCGGAGGACAGACATCCCGAAAAGCTGAGTGGCCGCGCAGGCAAGGAGGCCTCCACCACAAATGGCTGTGCAAAAGAGAAGGAGAATCGAGACCATGCCCACCACAGTTCACGCAGGTAGGACACAGGGCTGTGAGTGGGGTTGGCAGAGGGGTCTGTGAGAGCTGGGGATGGGTTAAATAACCCTGTGAGTGCAAATCTAGGCAATTCCATGAAATCCCCCATGCGTGTTTACACCTATGGTTCACTTCCACTCCACATCTTGCTCTTACAGCCCCTTGGAAGTAATCCTGTCTGAAAGACTGGCAACCCCCCAACATCCCTGTGTGCCACCAGGTCCACAGGGTACCCCGGCTGGGCATCGCTCTCAGCAATTCCCCTCTCCCCACCTCTCCTCTCTCTCTAGATCAGACCAGCAGCATCGGCTTCATTAGTACACTGCTTCATTATCCGTTCATCATCAGCCCCTGACAACCTGAGAGGGGAAAACCAAATTGAACATTGTAAATGAAGCAACTAAGGTCTCTGAGCCCTGCCTGCTTAACTGTCTTTGGGATTAAAGTCTCTCCATTTGGTTACAGATGCTAGAAAGAAAGAGCAAGAAAGCACATTTCATATCTTCAGATTTCAGGCTAACTGGAACAGTAATCTGAAGCGTATTTTTAATTAGACTTTGATTACAATCGTGGAGAAACAATTAAAATCGGATCAGTGCAGGGAGAAAGCTTCCACATCAAAGACAAAAGGCTTTATCTTACAAGAGGGAGAAGTGCTCTACAGAATCCGCCCGCGGCTGTGCTGCACGGTCAGAGGTTTCTCCCCATTTCCCTCAGCCGTGGCGGTGCCTGGCTGTGACACACAGACACGTGGGTGTCTGTTTTTGGGGGGTGCCCACAAAGCATGTTTTCTGGGGAGCCCAAAGCTGTGTGAGGGGAAAAGCACCTGAGAGCTGGGATCCAGCATATTGATAACTGAGGAGCTGAGCTGGGTGTTTCAGGTCCTTTGGGTGCTTCTGCTGGTGGGTGGAATCCTTGGGAGGCAGAAGGAGTATTTGGGTTGTGCAGCGTGGCTGCACCTCGGATTTACTGCCCCAGAAACACTCAATTACTCACAGCTCACAACTGAAGCTCTAGTGTACAGTTTTGTTTTGCAGAGCAATTCAGAAAGAAAGTATACTAAAAGGACTAAGCAATTGCCTTTTTATGACAGTGTCATTTTGGTAGTAATTCAAGTCCTGGGTAAGTAAGTGTCAGGGGGCTGAGTACCCCCTCCCAAAGTGACATTTACTCTGCATTAGGACTTTCATTAACAGTAACTTTTGATCTTTCTGCAGAAAACGGCTCCATTTTTGGCCTGTTTGTGCAGTGACAATCCCACAGCATTTTCTGAACACGGGGCTGCCTCCACACAGTCCCTGCTATGGGCTCCTCCAGCCAGCAGGGCCAGAAGTGGGGAAACTGAGGCACAATCCAACAACCATTTTACAGAGGCTCTGGGGAAAGGGTTGTGGCCCCCCCTTGTACCTCAGCCCCGTATCCCTTTGGGGGATCCACAACTAGATTTGGGGATCAGCCTGAGGATCCACAGGTCACCACCCACTGCCCCCGCCTTTATGAGCATTTGCTTTGGTTCATGAGTAGCCATGGAATATCTGTCATATTTTCATCCTAGTGCTCTGAATTAATTTAACCGTGGTATTTGCTTTTCATTGAAACATAACGTGATTCGGCATCATATGTTTAAAAAAGAAATTAATTTACAGGAGGCTTTTTTTTTTCCCCCCAGGGTTTATCAACTGTGCAATAGATGCATATCATTAAATTACCACAGCATCTCAATAAATATATATATTTCTAATCAATTGCTATTTAACATATGTCAAGTCTTTTATTACAGTTAGATACATCTGTTTGCAATAATTATTGTATGCAAATTAAATGCCAATTAATTATTTAAAGCATATTTACGAAGAGCAACAAAACCTATAAATCTGTTACGGAGTTGTTAACCTCAGCAAACACGTTTTAAATAATCAGCCGGCATCACTGTGGCGTACAGTAGCTGTCTCATTATATCTCCATTAAACCCACGGAGGAGGCACTTCATTTAAACTGTGACCAAATTATTCGTTAGAAGGTAATTAGGCATTTGTCTGCACCCTAGGTCCACCATGAAAACTGATCTCTCTGCCCTGCATGTCCCTGAGGTTGGGACGGTGGCAAATGGAGGAGAGCAGTCCCACGTGAGCAGTTTTAGACATATTTTTATTATATTAATTAATTTTTTGTTGGTTCCCCCCCAACCCTTTAGCCCCTCATGCGATGAGGAGCAAGCGCCACCGCCCCGGGGAAAGAAGAAGAAGAAGAAATCCAGCCGCAAGAAGCGAAGGAGGTGAGGGCGGCCATGGTGGTGTGTGGGGAGGAAGGGACAGGTTGCTCTCACCTATGTGTGAGGTTGGAGGGAAAAATAGTGTAAAATAGAGGCTGGATACCCTACAGAGAGGTGCTGGGGGTTTCCACAGGCCCAGTCAGCTGGGAAGATGCCCGGGTGGAAGTGCCGCTATTTTCTTACCCTCTCCTCTGGGCAGTGGAGGCCAGGCTGGGGCTCACCCACAGCCCATCCTGGGGGTTCCCAGGCACCCCCAGTCCCTCTCCACCCTGGGGAGATGCCCTTGCAGATAGGGTAAGGGTTGGGGTGGATGCAAAAGGTTGTGGGGAGCCCTGCAGTCCCTAACACCCCCTCTGCCTCCTCAGGTCTCCTTCCTACAGCCCCTCGCCTGTGAAGAAGAAGAAGAAGAAAAGCTCAAAGAAGCGAAAAAGAAACAGGTATTAATATCTCTTTTTCCTCTTGAAAATTTAATTCCCTACTGTTGTGAAGGGGTTGGACAAGGGGTGGAAGACATTACTGCTGTTGGGCAGCTGGTTGAGCCCAGCACCAGGGGGCAGAGAAAGGCGTCAAACTCCTGACTTTAATCATGGCTGTCTGGAGGGCAGGGCCCAGCTGGGAGGTGGAAGCCAGATAGCCAAGGAGGGCACAAAAAGAAGTTAGCTGTTGGGGTGTAGGGGAAGAGACAGGTGAGCCAAATCTGTATAATGTCTGCTCAGCCTCTGCCTGCTGCCCTTGCTGTCCTGTTCCATGTGGCTTCGATCCTCTGGGACACCAGCAGCATCAGCCCTCAGGGCTTGAACTGGGCCCTTTCCCTTCTCCCCCAGCCTGAAAATGAGTGTCAGTGTTTGGACCAGAAAAAGGGTCAGACCAGCTCCCCACATCTACATCTCAGTCTTCCTTCCCAGCCCTGGGTAACCGCCTCCACATTCCCCTTCCGAAACCCATTTTTAATTTAAAGAGCACGATTAAATTTTAAAATTGCAAATATTTCACTGGTTTCTTTCAATTGTTAAACCAATATTTGAAGAGAACAGTGGATGCTATCTCCCTTGGAAAGTTCATGTATTTACAATATATCAAACCAAATCAAGAAGCTACCGAAAATGGGTAATAGGGTGAAAAGTTGGTCTTGACTCTTAAAAAAGAGGGAAGGTGGGAGAAGGAGGAGAGACAAGGATATAGAAACTCCTTTAAAATACTTCCTTCCCAAGGAGGGATCCTTATGCTCTTTTATGGATACCATCTCCTGACAGCAGTCCTGGGTGAGAAGTTCCTTGGCTTTGAACCATCAGTACCCAGGAGCATGGTGGCTCCTGGGTCATCCCAGGGATGCTCCAGGAGGCAAGACAGAGTCATGACACTGATTTAGCTGTGAGGCTGCTCTGGAGTTATACAGAAACGATGCTTTCTTTAACTGCTACTTGGTCCTTCATACTGAAGACCAGGCACTGGACTCACCTCTGCCCCCTCAAATGAAGCACAGTGCAAAACTGTGGAGGAAGTGGCAGGGAAAAGGGACTTACCAGGGACAGGGGATGTATCGGATATCTATAGACTTGTGTCCTGAGGATCATACTCTCATATATTTGTAGAGAGTACTGGTCACTTCTACCACACAAGCATTTCTCAGCTACCCCTTGGCCAGTGCTAAAGGAGAGCCAGGACCATTCCACTCAGCTGGTACATGAGGTTTTCTCACGGTGCTCAGTCTAATGCTGGGTCTAACCATATTGTCTCTGATTCAAATTTACAGTTTTGTGAGACCCTGCATTTAATGTACCTATTTGTGTCTTGCAGATTATCTTCGAAGAAGAGAAGACACAGGTAAGAGTTGAGCAAGTGTGGGTGATTCCTTAGAAATATGAGTTTAATGGTCTCTTCAGGAACTTACATCACTGGGTTGAAGGCACAAGACACTTTTCTTCTGTGTCTCCTTGTCAAATCCCCTTGGCTCCCTCCACCCCCTGTGGGTACAGGACTATCCTCTCCCTATTCAGCCTTAAGTGTTCCTCACACCCCATGGGAATTGGGTCCCCAGCCCAACTCGTGCCATCAAGCACATAACTGGAAAAGACCTCTCGGTATAACGTAGCCCCTGGCAGCCTCATCCTTGTTGCATCCATCCTCCACCTTGAGTCTTCATTTCTCTTAGGGTTTCATTTGCAGACAGCATGGCATCCCCCAGCACTGCCCATCTTTGCAACATTCAGAGTCAGTGGCTTTCCAGCGGCGTGCTGGATGAACTCTCCTGATTCTAGAACGTGTGTGTACAATATCAAAAACTATTAATCTTCTCTACAGGAAAATGCAAAGCCACCAGGATGGCTGATCACTTTAAGGATCCTTCTTGGCCAAGAACATGAGCTAGATTTGTCAGCATGCACTCAGACCCCCTGTGCTGAGGCAGAAACATTAATCCCTTTCATTTTTATTGCATGCTCTTGGGCAATCTAGCTGTAACATTGATGTGTGATTGTGCAGCTTTTTATCAGAACAGAAATCTCTGAATTAATTAGCCATTTCTTATTTAGTTCTTCAAGCCCCAAAAGTAAGAGAAAGGAAGAAAGAAAACACAAAAAACAGTAAGTAGTGGTTCATGGTGTTCCCTGCTCTGCCTGCGGAGAGCTGCAAGGCTAGGAAGTGCTTGGTGTGGTGGGTCCCCTGGAGCTAATGCTGTCTGTGCAGCCCTAAGCAATTCTCGGGATTATTTTGCAGCAAAAAACCCAGCAATTCTGGTTCTGCTGGAATGGGAAAGGGTTTGTAGAGGCTGGCGATATTTCCTTGTTCTCTCTTTTGTGCCACCTCATTTGCTACATTTTTTTTTAATGTATCTCTCATGGATGTCCAGTATCTTGTTCATCTAGTCCTGAGCAGAGGCTCCAGCTTTTCTGATGAGGGTAACACAGGGGGATGATCTCAAATTCAAGGAGCACAGGACCCCACAGCCTCCACTGACCACAGAACAGGCTGGAACCCTCTGACTGAGAAGGGCTTTAGCTTCTCCGTGTTTGCTGCTCTTGGAGGTTACAGTAGGTGTACTCATGCTATACAATACAACCACATATCTGAATGGGAGCAGAAGGCAAAGGATGCTAGGGAAGAGAATGGACTGTTTGGAGGTGACAGAAGTAGTTGCAAGCATCTGGGGTTGAGGTTCTCATCTGCCCTGGAGTGTTAGCGGAGCACAATCCTTGTCTTCTGGGGCAGTTAATCAAAGGGTATAGTATAAAATGTGGTTCTTCAGAGCTGGAAGGAAGACCTGAGGCCTTCTTTGCTTTTCACTTCCTTCTCTGTCTTCTGGGAATAGCAATTTGTAGCTTCTTACCCACTTTTAGAGTGAGGAAACTGTTTTGGGGCTGAACCCTGGACACCAAGTCCCTGGTTGGCTCTGCTGGGACATGGGATACCCTTCTAGAGACAGAAACAGAGTTAGCAGGTAGAAGTCTGCTGGTTTGTTTAGTATTAGTAGGACCTGCCCTTTAATTATTCCCAACACAACTTTTAGCCCTTAGGCAGGAAGAAGACAGAGGGACTATAACCCCTGACACAGCCGGTGTCACCCCAGTACTTATTGGGACTGAAGAAATTGGGACTCCATGAGGTGTGGAGCATGTTGGGCAGCCTGCATAGGCCATCTTTATTGCATGCAGAAAGCCCATCTCCTTTTCTCCATGATTTCTGCATGTTCTGTAGTAAGGANTCTCCTCAACCCAGAGTAGCACTGGCCAGAATGCCGGTAGCCAAACAGAGTGGTTAAAACAAAGACCAGATGCCCTGCTGGTACGTGCCAACCTGGGGGAGCAAGAGCTGCTAGGATTGCTCTTTGGGGATCAATCAACCAAGGCGTTTTAGCCCTCATCTCACAAATCACAGCTGAGCCACTCCCAATTCCTACAAACCTTCTTATTGCTCCCGGGTGTGGATCAGAGAGAACTCATGAGCCATCTGCACTCAGGATTTTTGTGTAATCACGCTGCTTTGGCTTATCTTTGTGCCAAGCAACTGGTTATCTATATCACAGCGGACTAGTTTTTCCTCCTGCGGGAAAGGAAAACTCTTCTAAGAGTCCCGGAGGGAGTGATGCAGAGAGTGAGGAGCAAGCATGGACATTTACACACAAGTCCACCATGCGCGGGAGAGATGTGTGGTGTCACCAATTTCAGCTGTAGGGAAATAAGAAAGGAGGATCCTAGAATGCGAAGTTTTTAAAAATTTAATGATAGGGTGTGAGAAGATTCAGAGAAAATGGCCAGGTGGAGTTTAAGCAATTGCCCTGGAGGCTGCCCTTTTGTCTTAAGGGAGATGCTCTTCTCAAGCAATCGATCTGCTGAGTCTTTATGGTGGTAAATTGCTAAGGGCTGCCCAAGCAGGTCGCATTAGTGCTGCCAGTGACTGGTAGAGTGTGGCCATGAAACTGGGCTGTTCCCAGCAGCTATCTTTGCCTGCTGGCACAGCGACACCAGCCTGAGCAGGCGGTTACACTGCCGGATCTAAAATAATTGCTCTGGCGGGCAATGGTGAGGAGGTGACACAGGGGGTGACAGGTAGCCTGCCATCCACATCACCCTGCTGTCTGCGGGCAGAACGCCAGCTGTTGGCACAGCCAACCACTGCCCTTCAGTAACAGGGCTGGGTAATCCCTCAGTAATAGCCTGGATAGAGAGCAGGGAAGCACAGCAGCGACTGGATGCCTGTAAGAAGCCAGGTAAACCAGTCCTGAACCTCAAGCAGGAACCAGGCACAGGCTGCAGTTAAGGAAAGCTGCACTTCATGTTTATACAGCAACTGTAAGAGCTGCCTGTAGGACTGGTTAGAACCTCCCACCTAGAGAGCGTGGGGAAGGCTGGCTGTTACTGAGTGTTACTGTGTTTGGAGCCTGTCCTTCTGCATCTGCTCATTAACAAGGAGGGTCAGAGTAAAAAATAAGAGGGCTGGAGCTTTGCAATGGGTTGCCCAGTGGGATGGTGTTACCCCAAGGAGTCTCAGCAGTAGGAAGGTCCCTGGCTGTTTTAGGGTAGGCTGCAGTATAAAGGGCAAGCACACAGCTCTTTAAGGCCTTGAGAGCAGAAAGGATTGGTGCTGTCTGCTGCACTCCTGCATGCTGGTCCATAGATCTTCCCTCAGCGGGCTACAGAGCCAACCTAAATAGCTTGCAGTTAAAATGCTAGCATAGATCGTGGTAAGATGGCTTGCCTTAATGTCAGTGTAGTGATGAAGGGATGGAGAATTGCTCATGCCCTGGTGTCCTGTGCAATGTTTCATACCCCACTTGCTTTGGTTTAAAGCACAGATCTTTTTGATTTGAATGTTATTGACTTCAGCCTCCAGCTGCAGGCTCTTGCATCGCCCCCAGCCTGTTAGCCTAACAGTGGCTCTCCTCTCTGCTTCCTAAAGCTCCCGTGGGCGCACCCGGAAATCTCATCGCCATCGTCACTGCCGCTGCCACTCTCGCTCAGAGAGCTCGGACTCCCGTTCCCCCCGCTGCCGAAGCAGGTAACATCACTGTTCCCTGAGCTGGGTGACATCCAGAATTTCTTGGTGGCCTCAAGGATGCGATTGCAATAGCCTGTGTGACCCACAAACCCTCTGCAGAGCCACGTCCCATTCTGGCAGCAGCTATGTCACACTCTGGGGGCTGAGCTTCTTGTGGTCTCTCCGCCATAGAAAAGTTTCAGCTCAAGGAGCAGTGGCTGCAGCTTTTTGGTCCAGCAGTCACTTCTAATCCCCATGGCTGATGAGCAGCCCACAACAGCTATTTCCAGCCTTGTCTCCCTTCCCCAGCCCAAAGGCTCTGTCCCGCTGATGTCCTAGGAAAGCCTTCAACTTGATCTTGGCAATGGAAATATATTTGCCCATGGCAATCTAGAGCCACTATCTCTGACCTGATTAAAGTCTCAGTCCTGCGGATGACAGATGCGTCCTGGGGCCAGCTAAGTGGATGCTGGTGCTAGACTCAACCTCACTGCAATAGCAAGTTGTGTAGTTTATACACATCATGAGCTCTTGTTTCACATTTTCTGATAGCACTTGATTTAAGAACCAGCCACCCCCCACTCTCCCACTTCAGTCCTCCTAACTACTGGGAAATTTCTTATGAAAAGCTGATGATCAGCAGGGGGAGGAATGCAATCCATAATTGGAGGGGTGTGCAAGCAAGAGCAGAGCGTGTCTTCTCTCGGAGGTTTATTACCACAGGGACATTCAATGCTGCGTGAAAGTATGGTTTGCCTTGAGCCACCATAAAACCATGAACTGGAGCTGAAATTTGAGGTTAAGGTCCAAAGCCTGGATACAAAATTAATTCCTTTTTTTTAAAAAAAAGGCAAAATATCCCTTTTTCTCTCCATCATGACTCCCCAGAGCAGTCATGTAGAAGATCTACCACACACAAGGGCCTAGCACAGAGGTGCCAAGGGTTTGTATGGAGGTGGTGATGGGCTCTACTGCTATACTGAGGTTTGGCTGTTCGTGTCCTCTGCAGGCACAGAGGCAGGTCTCGGGAGGAAGGGCGTAAAACACGGCGAAGACGCTCCCGGCACCATTCAAAGATCACAACAAAGCAAAGTTCCTCTGCAGAGGTTCAGGCCAGCCAAAAAACCAGCCAAACCCTCCCATTCTACAGCTTCCTGTCTCCTAAGGAAGTAGTAAGTATTACGCACTCTGCTTTTTCTCTTGAACTAGCCACAGGAATCTGGGCAAGAAATTTGATATGAAATTTTTATAACTCAATTATAGTGATGTTAGACAAAGTTGGTTAAAGCTGTATTATTTATTAATGGTGCTGTTCTCCAATGTATTTAAAGTCATTCCTTCCTTCAGCACTTTCACACTAAGGGTGGGGCTGGAGAGGGGAAAAATTTGCAAAGGCTTTAGCTTATGAATAATGAATTGAGGACATTTAACAAAAGAAAGTGGCCTCCAGCAACGATATTTTTCAGGGAAGTATTTCTTATGCAGTCCTTGCTCAGCTGGATGTGAACTTAATTCGCTGGTCTTCATGTCCAAAAGTTTAGTCCTTCGGGGGGAAAAAAAAAGGGAATCAAACATATATAAAAAACGTTTACATTTAATGAGCTAGTGATTATCGACAGGGGATGTTTTCTGATGATCAGGATGCTTCTAGGATCACTGTTGCTCTGGACTGACAAGCCCAGGGGCCAAATTCGGAACTTATGAGCAGCTCCCATTGATGTTAATGGGAACTGTATGTGCAGCCGAGGATAAAAATCAGGCTCAGTGCCTTGGGATATTTTTCCATATGCATGGAAAGAGATGCTCTATTATATGCCTTAGAATTGAGGGAGCAAGAGATGGCGAGAAATAGTAGATACAGGTTGATAGGAAGTCTTCCTTCTCCGTGGCACATTTCCCCTTTGTTCCCAGTAGTTGCAAAGCAGAGGAGTGATGCTCTTTGATTGCGGTGTTAGTATCTGATAGGCATTCTGGAGAGAGAAATTGCTGTGCGAGTCTCAAGGCAGTGCAGAACCTGGTACTTGCGTGTGTGGATGTGTAAAGATAGAGGTGTCTTGAGCACGGAGCCCTCCAAGCCCCCAAGTGGTGTGTAACGGGGAGCTGATTCTCTCCTTTACGCCCAGTCACCAGTTGGAAACAGCTCAGCCATATGCAGTAGCTCCATCAGATATGAGATAGTGCCAGCAAGAGGAGGGAGAGACTTTATCCGCTCGCCCGCGCAGGCAAAGTTCCAATCAAAATACACAGAGATTATACGTGGGTACAGACAGGCACAAGCTGTCTCTCAACATTATAGATATGCGTATTTGCTCTCGTCATGTACATCTCCTCAGTGTGTAGTGCACATGTGAGTCATTGCTTCTAACACCATATAAGGGAGAGTGAATAGCAGAACCTGCTGAGGTGTGTGTGTGTGTGTGTGTGTGTGTCTACATGGAAAGGAAGAATAACAACCTGTGAAACCTTTATTCCCATGAGCCTGGGGTGTTGCCCTCTGTCAACCCGGGAAGGTAGAAATTACTTTAGAGCTCTTCCCCAAAAGCAACCAGCCAAAGACTGCATCATGTCATCGGGATGGTTTTGGTTTGTGTTTTTTTTCTTCTTTTTTTTTTGGTTCAAGCTGTGTATTTTACATAAATGTCTTCAAGTCTAAGCCTGGTTTTTAATTGGTACTAGGTTTCCTCTCTCTGAAGCCAGGCTCCCTGGGTCCTGTGAGGCCGACTGCCAGCTGGTTCTGTTCCCTGAGCAAGAGTAAACTCTAATTTAAAATTGTAAAAGCTTTAAAATGAGCTAAACTCAAGCATGCTGCACTCCCCTTTCCACTTGCTTCACTCAGGGTAAATGAGCACACAAGCTGCAGGGCAGGGAAAATCAGAGCTTTACAGTGACAGTTGCAAAGTAAAACTCATCAGGCCCTGCTGGATTCTTTCTAGTAAGGGTTAATAACACAGGCAAATATTTCAATGACTGCAAAAGCATCAGTGCCTTTACTATGCAACCCACTAGTGCCCTTTTTAGTTCCTAAAAAGAAGTACGCTCTCTTGGGACATCACTCAAGAGAACATTTAAGCACTTGTTTGAATTGAAGGCCTTGGTTAAGTGCTGCCCCTGAAATTTTTCTGAGTAAGGTTATTAAATATCAAGTACTCAAAACTGGCATTTGTTAATGACTATATACAACTCTTAGATGTCTCTCCTTTTTGAAACTTAAATGGTTGCTCTATAAATAAGCTTAGTTCTGTCAGAAATCACTTCGAGAGCAGCCTGGAAGTGTTATGAAATGAAAATGTGCTCTTGCAGAAAATGTTGATCGCTTCAGAAAAATTACTGGAAAAGAAGGATTTCACCAAAAAAAAAAATCTTTCTTTTTACACAAATAAAATTCCAGAATTGGGATGCAAAAATGCCATGTTTCAATCCTCTATGCGGGCTGGTGTGTCACACTCCTTGCCCTTCCCTCTGGCATGGGCTTCCAAATAAAACCATCCTTACCTGGGCAGAAGCCTTGTCATGTCTCCAAAGGAAAGGAGTTGTCCAGGGAAGATCCCAGTGTGCAGAAGGGACCCAGAGAGACAACGCACAAATCCCCATGAGGTAATTCCAAATAAAAAATTTTGCTTTTTACGTATTTTTTTTTAATTCCATATTCTTTTTCTTCTGCAAAGTTGAAGTATTCTTGTGGTTTAAATTCTGCCAGCCCTCCCCACCCCCTGGGTTGTTTTCCTTCCTTTCTGCTCGATCAGTCACATTTTCTAGCTAGGTCTACCAGTAATTTCTGAGGGATAAACCATACAAAGGCATACCCTGCCCATGCACCTACCTTGCTGCTTCTTCCTCCCTTGCCTTTATGCATAAACTGATGCACGCACACGCATGCACACATGCAGAAACACCCCAAAGTTCCCCGCTACTTTACTTTCTGGCAGTGAACTTCCAAGCTTCTCCCTCTCAATTCGCCCTTTAATCCCATGCAGCTGCAATAGCCACCTATTGAGAACAGGATTGTGGGTCTGTGCCTCAGCATGCAGAGAAACTGTGGGTAATATGCTGCAGCTATTTTTGAACAGAATAACCCCCTAACCCACTGTGGACACTTTATTCCACACCCGTAAAGATGTGTTAGGATGCCACTGTGCTTTCAGTCGAGCACTGCAATATAAATACCTGCAGGGTGTGAATCTAATTGCCTTTGTACCTGACGAAGATAACTGTATGCTGCATACGCTTGCCTTGCCAGTGCCTTTACTTCCACTGAAAACTCGTTTACCGTGTCACAAAATAACATAAGCTTGAGCCAAATTGTCAGTGAGGCTCAGTGGGCTGAGATTGTTCCAAATGACACTGTTTGTTGTCTTGTGCTCGTGTGCCTGTAGAAACGTTGCAGTGGGGAGACACCATGCAGGGGCTGGGGCTGGCACGTGTGGGAGGGCTGGGGGGGAACCCTGTAGCAGACCTGCGTTACTGGCTTGCTGTAGCTCTGTTTTCCAGCCTGGGTTTTGGTTCATGTTAGGAAAAGCAATTATTGTAATTGCTGGGCATCATGTTTCTGACAACAAACGGGGCCCTGCAGAACAGAAAGACAGAGCCTTCCATAAATGTGGAAGTTGTTCTCTTTCTGCTTTTTCTTATTCTTCCCCTCCCAGCCAGAGGACTCGGGTGATCCCTGATTATTGCCCAGTAAATTCACAGCTCAGTGCCAGGACTACAGGGAAGCCAGCACACAGGGCAAGGGAGGGATACCTGCAGTCACAGAGCGCTCTGCTGTACATCAGGTACCAAAGGTGCTGGTGGAAGGCAAACCCTCATTCCAGAGCAGTGCCAGCCTGGCCAGAGCCAAGCTGGGGTCACAGCGGCCTGTGTCCCACGACGCTGGCTGCACCCCAGCTGGCTGAAAAGATCTTTGCAAAGGAACAAACCTTTGCCTGGCGTTTGCAAGAATTCACCCTCAGCAACTGAGCTGTGAGCCAGGCTGCACAGCGGTGTTGCCATCCAGCCCCAGATAACCCAAGCCCCGACCTTGCAGGGACACTTGTGTCATTGCCCCTGTGCTCCTGGACTCAGCTTACCTCTTGTGGTAGAGAAAGCCTCACCCTGAACTCTACATCTAGGGAGAAAAAGCTAAAAAAAAAGGAAGAAAAAAAGATATTTTTCACTCAATATTTATTGAATTCGGGATTCATAACTGTGCAGAAAGGAGCTTTATTTTATTCCTATGGCACTGCTATGTTTTTTATTCCCTTTATAAGAGGTTGGCTTATCAGCTGGGGCAAATTTTCAGCAGAAGTGAGCCCGTTTTCCCCAGGCAAAGGCCTCCCCCAGCCCCAGCTCTGGAAGACAGAGGTACCCTAGACCAGGCACAGGTTCTCTCAGCACATGCTGCTCCCCACATCAGCAGCTCCTTGGCAGATGTCTGCCCGGCCCCCACCGAGAGCAAGGCTCACCGAGGTCACTGACACAAGTTTTTTTGTTCCTTTCATCATTAAAATGCACAGAAAAAGAGAGAAAAGGCGATGTTATGTACCTCTGAAAAAGAAATTAACTCCACTTTGAGGTGAGTTGTAAAACAAGAGGAAAAAAAGAAGATGCAAGAAAGAAATCCACCAACTCTAAGCGAGGCAGGCTGTGCCGTTGCTGCTCGTTGATGGGTCTTGGTCCCCTTATGGCTGAGAAAAGGTGTAGTCATTTCTTTGCAGCACAGTAAATGGACTTGTTTCGTTTAATTGGAAGCTGAGTACTGATTGTATTTTTGTAACCCATTAGACTGCACTGCCTCTTGGTCTAGGATTGCACTCAAAATTACAGTCTGGAGTATGAGTGAGGGCCTCATTTCTGCTCCCCCTTCATCTTCATTAAATAATGACTTGAAACAAAAAAAATCCAATAAATATGTATCTTGGGTTCCCCTGAGGGCAGCAGTAGGTCCCCTGCTGAAAGCTGGAGACAGCAAAGTTCACTGAGATTATTTAATTACTTATTAGAGGGGGGGGGGAAATCCAAATGTTCACATAGAGAAAATTAGATTCATGAAAGAGCAGACTCTTTTTAAGACACCCTAGGAAAACAAAAAGCCATTAGAATTCAATTGAGCTCAGCGCAGGGTTTTCAGATGTGGTGTTCGATTTCCATCTTGTGTGGCTGGTGTGCCTTTCAGAAGCAGTAAAATGGGACCAGAAGCAAAGTTTAGGTTGTTAGATGAGGAATACATCTCCAAGTAGATGGGCAAGTTGAGCATCTTGAGACTCATCCTGGCTCTTGCTGCAGGACAGAAATCTCCCCTGGGGGCTGCAGGAAGCTACTGACTACAGCCCAGTGCCTCGAGGTGGTGGGGCTGGGAAGCTGCTGTCCCTCCCCATGGCACCCGCCTTGCCCAGGGCAGACCCTCTGGCCCTCACAAGGGCTGTGGGTTCCCTATTTCTCTGGTATCCACATGTTATCTCTCCCCAGAATCCTGCCTATCACAGGTGTTGAGCTACAGAGGGGAATGTTGATCCCCCAGTCACTTGACAGATTTTGTGATATGCTGACAACAATTGCTATTTTGAAGGCAAGCTTCAGTGAAGGCAAAGCAAGAGCAAACATCCCAGGTCCCACCAGCAGTCTTAAAAGCTTAAAAGAAATACTAAGACACTATCATATTTCTTGGCAAAAATAAAGGCTTTTTGGTTTAGACTGGGAGGGAAGAGAAGTGAGGTGTTTGTGTGTGTGATGCTTGGGTTCAGTGTCCCCCGGAGAACCCCTCTGCACACTCCAGGCCTTTCCTACCTCTGTAGCTGAGGTGTACCTCACATAGTATTTTTATGCCTGTAAATGAACAGTGGTAAAAAGCTGGTTGTTTCTTGGTTAGGGTTCGAATCGAATACAAACCACAACCCATCTGTAAAACAATAATGTGATGCCACACATTATGGAAAGCACAGTTCTGTATCTTCTGGGACATGGTTGGGGAGAGAGCAGTGGTTCATAGCAAGGAGTCTGGTTCTCTCAGGGCTCTGGCTGTGGCATCAGGGTTTCAGAAAGTATTGATGAAAAACGGAGGAGAAATGTATACCTGGTTCTTTTATGCTCCTTTGACATTCCAATTTCTACTGGAGTAAACACGGGCTGTTAGAGAATTGCTAGAGCTGAGAAGTAGCCGGATCAGATGCCAAAATGAGGACTTGCAATGTGTATCTCCACTCATTCTGAGTTGGGAACATCTGGAAGATGTTTCTACTCTGTCCAGGGCTTCTGCATTGAAGTTACAAGTTGGCTAGTGAAGAAAAATCACTTCATTTCCACTGCTGGGGCTCTTGATGCCTCTGAGCTAGGGCTGAACACAGCTTAGATATTAGTATAAGGTAGAAATGGGGAGGTCACAGCTCTAGTATGGATTTATTGGGGTGAACTAATTCTTGCCCCTCTATCCCTTATCCCAGAAACACTACTGCCTCTCTCTTCGACAATAGCAGGAAGTAGTTGGAGATCCTCCAACTCCAGGCTTTTTCAGAGCGTGAGGATATTGAGGGCAGTCATCACTCTGCAGAATGTGTTCTGAGAGCTGCTGTGTGTGTTGGTAGCTCTGCTCTGGTTTCAGCCAGGGACAGAGACCGGCCAGAAGGTAGACATGAAGGCACCATCTGATGGTGCATGAAGGTGTACCATGTTGAAATAACACAGGCTGAGTCCATAGCCCCAAATGCAGATGAGGAGTCCTGTCCCCATGCCAGCCAGTCCAGGGCTAAGTTCTCCAAAGGGACTGGCCCTGTCCCTGCTGTGTGACAACTGATCCAGATCTCCTCTGCTTCCTGAGATACCACCAATGTTGCAATGCAGTTTTCTTAGCTCAGAATGCCCCAGATTTGTGAGGGCATGGCCCAGGTCCCCATTGTGGAGAGTGCGGTGTAGAGGGAAGGCATTGCATGCCCCAGAACAGGGTGTGAGGACATATGCAGGCGCTTGAGGAGGGACATCTTGCTGGGATAGTGTTGGAGGGCTATGCTGAGTTGGGGGGAACCAAAAGTATGTGTCCACACTCTAAGGACCCTGGCCCAAACTTTATGGGTGGGAACGAGGAGAGCAGAGTGAAAGAGGAAGCCACCCAAATGGGCAGATTTGCTGGGTCCGTGATTGACCCCAATTCTCACCCCATTGCAAGGGCAGACATTGGCACTAAGGTAGCCTCACTCCTGGTGCCGGTGCCTTCCTACACTGCCTCAGGCAGATGTCAGTGGAGTTACAACTGAACTGTAAAATACTCAAATGATGTGAATCTCTTTGGTGGTGCTCAGGGCCCCAGACAACAGCCCTGCCCTGGGGCAGCCAATGTGGGCTTGGGGTTATTGCAACCCACCGAACACCCACACAGAGGCTGGCAGGAGCAGGGCTATCATCCCCTCTCCCGCCAATACAGAACGGGGAGGGGGGATATTTTTCCTCCTCTACTTTATTATTATTTTTTTTTTATACTTCTCCCCTCACTTGAGTTCCTTTGTCGCTTCCATGAAACCCAAGGGGATTTAGTGCAAGGTGGTGACTTGTCAGCACAAGCCCTCAGCCCCCAGGACTGGGCTGGGCGGCCTAATTGAAAGCAGAAGGAAACAAAAATGAATAAAAAGTGAGAGAAGCCAGCAGACAAAAAGCAGTCATGAACATTTGCAGAGAGGAGGCGAGCAAACTGTTGGCAGTGTGGATTGAAGAGAGGGTTTATGTTTTTTTCATGTAATTTGAGACTCTAATGATGGACTTATGTTGCCCGCTCTTCCTTTTTTCTTACACCTTACCTACTAAAGGAGGAGTTCTTGATGGGTAAGTGGATGCTATCCGCAAGACACCAGGGAATTTATTAGAGGTCACTTGAGCGCATTAGCTGTATCTTCTTCAGGGGGAAAAAAAGCACACAAAGAAGTATCTGTATACCTTTTATTTCCAGAGGGATTTTTCTTTTTTCCCCTCCTTTTTTTTTATTTGTTTTCTTTTTTTTCTTTTTCTTTTTTTTTAATTTAGTTCAAAATTATAAGCTTGTTTATTTGCCAATTTTTACTTTGTACAGAAGCCCTTAATTTGATTTGATTTGATTTTTCTTTGCTTACTTTAGTGACATTCATTCAGCCTCTTTATTAAAGAAGCTTAAATTCCCTCGTTCAAGATTTTGTTTCATTTTTTGTTTTCTTTCCAAGGATTATGTAGGGGTTTTATACATACATTCCCATTTCTTTATTATTTTTTTCCCTCCCTCTCTTTGAGGTTAAATAAGGGCTTTGTCCTCTGTTATACCTTTTTTATTTAGTTAGTTATTTTGATTCTTTGGTTGCCCGTTTACGTTGTTGAACTTTTTTGTTTAACATGAATCGCATGCTGATACTCTTTGCATGATCTCTAAATCTTCCCGTTATCATAGCAGGGGGAAAAGAAGTTTCTTCTTACTGTGGATTTCTTTCAGGGATATGTGCTTTTGTTTTCTTCTTCTCTTTCTTCTTTTTCTTTTTCTTTCTTTCTTTCCTTACTTTGTTTCTTTCCTTTCCTTTTGTTTCAGTGCATCATGATGGTAAAATTTTCTTTTTTATTTAAAAAAAAAAAACAAAACAACCAAAAAAACAAAGTAAAACCAAAAACAACCCCCCCTAAAAACCGTTCAAACAATGCCAAATGGCTTTTTTGCTTTCAGATCTCTCAGTCAGGGTCTTCTGCTGACCTCTTTACCAAAACAGACAGCCCGCCTGGCAACCTTGCCAGCCAGAACGGAGAGTATCATGAATATGACTCAGGAAACGATACTTCCTCCCCTCCCTCCACTCAAACGAGCTCATCCAGGTCAAAGGACAGCCAGGAGAAAAGAAGTCTAGTCCATGATGGCTTTGGCCATGCCTTCTCGTCCGGGAAGCCCAAACTGGCCAACAGCGATAACAGCTCTGATTCAGGAAATTCCTTCACCAGTTGCTTTTCCCAGACCAAGGGAACAGCTTTGGAAAATCTGTCTCCAGATGCCCAGGGACAAGACCGAAGGTCAGTGATTAGCAGTAGCTGCTGCTGGCAGCCAAATACCTGGTACATTGTTGCTCTGTATCTCCTGCCCACTCGCCAGACGTAGTGGTGAGCTGGCAGGGAGGTTTTTGTGGTCTGGAGGCAGTTAGATATAAATCAGACCCACGGTCTTGCCAGTCTGGAGTGCACAACCCAGCAATGACCAATACTGTAGCCTGAGGAGGAGGATGCAAACCCAGCCATCGACACCCCAGGGCATTGCCTGTGCTGGCTCTTCTGGCGTTAGTGTGGCTAACGCAGGGTTTGGCCCTGAGTCGAGCTGTGTCCTGAACACAACCTTGCTAGCCAGACATGACTGTATCTAAGAAGAGTTGCTGGCCCTTCTGGGCAAAGTCTGGAAAGGTGCATCAGGAGCTGGCCAAGCTAATTCTTCCCCTCCACTTACTGTGGAGAAGGGGAGTGGGGTTTATTTTCACTAAAACCAGTATGAGCTGTTCTTTCACCTCTCTAAGGAGCCAGATCCAGCCTGCCCCTTCCAACTCTTCCAGGACTGGACCTGGGTGACAAGATCTCATCTTCTGTAGGTGGGGAGCACAGGTAGGGGCAGGTTCCTTGCTGGCTGTGGGATAACACAGCAGCAGCTCTGTGTGTTGGGGCCACGGGGCATCAGGGCCAGGGACAGGAGTCAAATCACCATCCAGTGCCACAGGTCACCATCAGGAGAGTGGAGTGTAGACACCAGCCTCCATCACCACCTCCCATCCCTGGGGGTTTGTCAGGTGATGCTGGGCTTGGAGGCACTGAAGCATGGTGGCTGGTACCCAAGCCTTTGCTCAGGCAGTGGTGTTAGGGAGCTTTTCCAGCTCAGGCCCTCGGGTCTTAAATGCTGAAAGTTGGAGCCAGGATGTGGTCTGGGGGTGGGAGCACTGAAGGAGAGAGGAGTAGGAGCCAGGGGAATTGGTGTTAGGAAGAACAAGCCCTCGATTTTCAGCCATAGGGTAAAATTTTAGGGCTGTATATACTTCTTACACTGTGACTCCAGTGGGATAACTCTGCCTTCACATGGGCGGAGCTGGGATTGCAGCTGGACCTGGCTGTTGGGAGGCTGCCTTGCTGCTGGGCTCTAACCTCTATTCATACCCCGGGTACTTTTGGAAGTGAAAGAATTCACACAGCTTTGTCCAAAGGCAACAGGATGTGCCCGCTCATGCTGCTCCACAGCCAGGCTGGAGCACGGGGCCTTGCCCTGCCATGCTTTGGCTTTCCCTTGCTCCAGCACTTCTTACTTCGCTCCCTCCCCAGGACCTGCACCACTCACTGGCCTGACCCAGGCTCTGCCAACCAGACACCTCTGGTGTGTTGGGAATGGGGCAGAAGAGTTGTCCCTCAGGCCACCTGAGACCTCTTCCACTGCCCTTCCCTGGCACAGCCTGAAGGTGAGCTCTTGCGCTCTGACCCACGCACATGGGGTCTCCTGCTGCAGAATCCTGGAGAGCCAGGAGGTCATCTTTATCCCCAGCTGGGGAATGGGAGGATGGGAGTACTTGTTGGCTGGAATGTGTTGTTCCCCTCAGCCAGGGACCAGTCTGAGTTCAGCCACAGCTTCAATGACTATCCAAACATATGTTCACAGAGGCTGCCTGTCCTTGTGTCTCAACTGTTCAGAGGAGAAGAAGCAAAACTTCCTCCCGTCCCCATCCCACAGCTCGCCGCTAAGGCCGTGCTCCCGCAGCGAATCGTACACCAGCACTGGCAGATCCTCCCGTGGCTCCAGCCGCTCCACCCGCTCCCGTTCCTCACACCACAAGGCCTCTCCCAGGTACTCCCGAAGCAGATCCCGCTCTTCGGGAAAGAGGTAAGGCCAGCTAAAATGGCTGTCTCTGTGACCCTGGGCAATGTCTAATTCTGGCAGGCTCCTTGCAGGAAGAGGTGTAAGAGTTTGAGGGGTGCCTAGGGTTCCACATGGCTTGTAGTGAATTGGCCACACAGAGCTGAGCTGAGACCATGAAGTATGGGGCATCTCTTCATCCCCCAGATTTAGGGGAGTCTGGTACAACCTCACCCTCCAGCATCTTTAACTCTTTTATGGTTCCTGCCTATCCTCAGGTCTTCATCACGTTCCCCCAGCTATTCCTCCAAATCCTGCAAAAAAAGTCCTGGGAGCAGGAGTTCAAGGCCTCGTCGGAGCCCCAGTTACTCCCGCTACAGCCCTAGCAGGTACAGCTGTCTCCTCATATGATATCTGGTGCCTCATGCTTTCACTCTGCCTCCATCACTTGTTTGGGTTCCATCACCGCTGCTGCTTCCTTCTGCCAGCCCCAAGCTGGTCCCTCATCTTCTTCACTGGGTGCTTTAATGCTCAGCTCTGGGGTGAGGGGGACCAGTGGATAAGGGAGTAAGGTTTATTGCAGTATGTTATGTTGGCCCCCAGTCCACTGGAAATTTCTCACCATTTATTGCCCCTGAACTGGTGCTGGTTGAAGAGGGAAGAGCCCAGAGATGGGCCTTTCACTTTCTGTGGAGAAAGTGGATTTCCTATAGCCAAGGACTGCCCTGCGTTGATTCAGGGGAATTTCATGCAAAGCACTTTTGGGGAAAGGTTGCTGGGAGAGAGGGCTGGTTTATCCTTGGCTTTGAAGCACCACAGTATCTCACACTCGGAGCATGTGGCATGTGAAGTGGCTGTTCTTCCGCTCCAAGCCCTTGGGGAGGACAAGCTATGCAGCCAAGAGTGCACAGATGGCTGCTCAGTGGTCTTTGCCAGGGCTTATGCAAGTGGAAGATGCCTCATAGGAAAACCCGGGGAGTGCCCCTCTCTATTCTGCTGATGTAAACAGTGGGCAGAGCATTAGGGTCCAGCTGGGTCTGCCCACACCTTCCATCACCCAAGGAGCCTGTGGCAGCCAGCAAGCCCTGCAGCAGGGCTGCAGCCCTTCTCAGAGAGGGATCTTACTTGCAGTAAGGAAAGACTCTCTGCTTTTCAGAGTCGTGGCTCTGCCAAAAGAGGTGTCAGGCCACGGGAAGTGGCCCTGCTGTGTGGGCAGATGCCAGGTACCCTCATGCTGGCACTCGCACAGAGTTGCAGGGGGAAACACGGTCCAGGTGACTATTCCCTCCACACCTCACAGAAAACATGCATCTCATAGCTCAGTCCTACTTGCCTTTGGGCAGGTTTTTCTGGTAACGTCTCCGCTGCTGAGCACGCTGTGAACTTTTTGCACCTTTAAAATGTCACATTCCCAGGGTCTGATTCTTGCAGGCTGTGACAATCCCTGCACTGGTGTAGGAAAATATTTCCTGTGTGCATGGATCAGGCCCTTGACCTGTGATGTCGCTTTGCAGTTGGCATTGAGCAGGGTGGATGAAGTCAGCTACGCTCCACAGAAGGGCCTGTGCTGACGTGTATGGGAATTTAACAAAAGAGAAAACCATAGCAACACCGGCACTCCTTCTGGCGAGCTGTGCAGAGCTGTGTAGCCCTGCAGGGATACTAGGGGCCCTCTGCTCATGTGGAGCCTGCTGGCGGGGTTGTTCTCACCTGCTTCTGCAGCATAGCCAGCAACAGCAATTTTAGTAGAGCTAAATACAGAGTGCATCCACAGACACGGGTAGCTCAGCAGTGCAGGGCCACCAGGAGACACTGTTGAAACCCTCGGACACTGTTTGCGGGTGTCCATCTGCCCAGCCAGATGACTGTCTCTCTGTCCAGCTAAGTCAGTGTGTGCAGAGCTGATGCCACCAGAGCACTTTGCTTAGAGTGGTCCCCTTTGGAGCTGAGAGTCCTCCACTCACGTGTGCCTTTGGGCCATTGCCTCCACATCCAAAACCCACCCCACAAAGACCCAGCAGTGACCGTTTCCAACCTGTGGCTTCCCCAGAGACCGCGAGCGAGAGCACAAGTACGGCTCCAGTGAGAAAGAGTCGCACAGGGAGCGTGACCGGCGGCGGCGGCAGCGGTCCTATTCACCCTTGAGGAAACGCAGGAGAGACTCTCCCAGTCACCTCGAAGCTCGGCGCATCACAAGGTAAGGGGACATTGTCCCATCATTTGGAGACAGGCATAGCTGGCAGCCCCTGGGGAGATGGTGGGCTGTGCTTGGGTCCCAGCCCTTGCCCAAGGAGGTTGATCCAGGAGGACACCTGGTTCCCCTGAGCCTGGTCAGGAGGCCCTTTCACATGTCTTAGAGCTGGATTTCCAGCAGGGGGGTGTCTCATTTACAACAAAGAAAAAAAGCAGGTGAAGTCAGAGCAGGGACTTACTCGGCAGGTACCAGGAGCATCCCCCCACAGGCTTTTTGTTTCGCCCTCTCCTGTAGTAGATGTCCCACGCCTTAGAGACAGTCAAATATTGGCTCTAACCTTCATGCTGAGGGCTCTTTGGGATAGCGTCAGATAGAGCCCTGCCTAAGACTTGGTGCTTGAAGCATTCCCCAGGGCCCTGGGGGTGGGTGGTTTGAATCCCAAAGCCTGACAACTACCTGATCTCCTCCTTTTCTTCTTTTAAAGAAACACCATCACATTTTGGGAGAGTGTTGTGCAAAGTAAACAGTGCTTTTAGGAGATTTTAGCAGTAAACCCATCCTTGTATGGCTGGTAATCCACATCTCTCTGTCCCCACAGCGCCCGCAAACGCCCCATCCCCTACTACCGTCCCAGTCCTTCCTCCTCCAGCAGTGCCAGCAGCTATTCCTCCTGGTACAGCAGCTTTAGCCGCTCCCCAAGCAGGAGCCGGAGCTACTCCAGCTACCGGACAAGCCGGAGCCGAAGCTGGAGCAGCAGCAGCACCGAGGGCAGGAGCCGCAGCCGGAGCTCGGGCCCCAGGAGCAGCCGCAGCCGGAGTTCAGGCCCCAGGAGCAGTCGCAGCAGGAGCAGGAGCTATGACTCAGGAGGCAGCTCTGACAGCCTACGTCGCTAGGGAGTGCCGCCGATGGCTCGCGTGCCGGCGTCACTTCCAAATTCCTGGCATTCTCCGCTTCCTTCCTACCTACCTGGCCATCGATAGCAATCATCCCCGATAATGATGTGGTGACAGCGCTGGGTCCCCCTTCCCCGGTTTGGAGTAAGAGCTCCCCTGCAGCCAGCACAGCCCTTCCGCTGCCTCATGGAGAAGGTGTATCCATCCCAGCTCCCCAGGCCAGGGCTTTACAGTGGATCTGTCACAACAGACCTGCTCCATCCTCCCTGACACCCCTGCCCCCGTATCGCTGCTGCTTTCCAGAGCACTACCAGCGGCTCCAAAGGAAAGAATTCAGCTCCTTGCTCTTCTGCCAAACCAGGAGCCAGCAAATTAATTCCTATTGGAGGGAGAGACCCAGTTAGGGAGGAATTTGCTGGGAAGCTTTGGTGATGTGTGGGGGTGACCTGCCCCTGACCAAGGCAAATATCATGGCTCTTGGGTTTCTCCTCCAGAGTTTCTGGCCACTCTGCAGCAGGTCTTTTCCATGGAAGTATATTTATTTGTTGCCGGTCAACCAATCCCTGCTATAAATTGAAGGCTAGAAATTCCCCCTTGATGTAATTCCTGGGGGAGGGAGGGGGAGGAAAAAAAAAAGAAGGCCATTTCCTCTCTTCTCCCACCCTTTCCCACCAGATATGCATCAGTTTTCACGGGGTTGTTTTTCCCCAGTGCTATGACTTGCTTGCGGACAAGCTGCTGGGGTCTGCAGCAGACGTGGGGCCTGTGGGGTACGAGGGAGAGGGGAGCTGGTGCCACGCTGTGCTCCGAGAGTTAGGCCATGGTGTGGGCAGTGGGGACCACCACGGGGTTAGGTTGAGGTTTTTCCAAAGGCAGCCTTGCCCTTGGAGCGCAGCGCTGGTGGGACTGTAGGGAGATAAGGAGGTAGCCTAGATGTGGGGTGCACATGGGTTAAATGGGCCTTGCGTGAGCCGGGGACCTCAATTCCCCTTCCTGGTAACAGGCAGCAATTTTAAGCAGCACCTGGGGGATTTCAGGAAATCATTTCTCCTTGAGACCCCTGTCATCGTCCCCCACCAAGGGGCAGCCCCAGCGCAGGGCCAGTGCAGAGCTTGGGCAGGATGCTCTCGCACCCCAGTTTGTTGCAGGGGGGCAGAAAGGGTCCCCCACTAATGGCCTGTTTTTCCAAGAGGCCGCAGGCAGTGGCAGGAGGGTCCTGGGCCCGGGGTTTTTTTCTCCCTGCCAGCCCAGCTGCCTGCGCAATTACTGTGTTTTGCAGGGTAACAAAGGCTTCTCCGGCAGAGGCTGAGCTGGTGCTGAGGAGTTTCTTTCTCTTACAACACCTGGGTGCTTAGAGACGCTAATTTGGGTTTAAGACTTCCCCCCCCATCCCTTTTTCCATCCCCTCCCCTTCCATCCTGCATGATTATTAACGAATTTGGGCTTAATGAGTCAAGGAGGTGTGTCATTGAAGTGTCACAGAAAAGGACTGAGTGGAGCCAGCATCTGCTGGAGGAGGAGAGGGGATAGAAAGAAATGCATCGCTACCACACCCCACACACCCCCCCTGCTAAAGAGTTACCCACAGCCCCCCAGTCCTGCTGGCAGCAGGTAAAGGGGCAAAGCCACAAGTGGAGGAAGGCCATGGTGTTCTGGTGGAGCTGGGTGATTGCCTGAGTCAGCGTATAAATCTGTTATCTGATAGAAAGTGCAGCAGCCTGGAGGGTATTTCCACCTGGATGGTGCAAAGGGAGGTTTTATGCCAGGGGTCCCTTTTTCCCAGTGTCTTTCCTACTGCTGGTCCCCCTTGTCCTGTGCCTTCAACCCCAAAGCCCCCCTGCACACACCTTTTCCCAGTCCCTCGTCCCCTGCCTTGCTCACTGCAGTTCGTTTGAGGATGAGGGTGGCTGAGGCAGAGACCTGGGCACCAGTATGGTCACTGGTTTGGTGGGGATGTGTTCATCTCCTGGGAGCCACTTTCTAGACCATAAAGAAAAGCATTCCTGGCAGGAATGGGCAAATGGTCCAGGGCTCTGACTGAGGGATCAAAGATGGTGTTTTCTTTCAGAGAGCTGCTGCTGTCCTCCCCTGTGCCCTGGCCCTGACAGCAGCCCCTTGGCCACCTTCTGCAGTCAACTCCCTTCTCGTAAAGGGCTGAAAACCTCACGCTCCTTCCCCAAAGCGTCTCTCCCAGTTTGAGGTTGAGATGCCCCGTCCTCCTGCTCCCTGGGAAGAACCGAAGGCCGCAATGGAAGCCCAACCCCCAAATCCGCCGGTGTTTCAAGAGCAGCCTCTCATACTCCTTAACACACCCTAGGGCACACTTCCATCTGTGAGAAGGAAGCAGAGAGCCGGGAGGTCAAAAACTAGGAAACAAAACAGAAAGGAAAGGGACTTTGTGCAACTGGTGTAAATATCAGAACACAACATTGACATAAGTTCCCTCGTGGCTGGGGACTGACGATCAAAGCACCACATCAGGGCAGCACCACCCGCCGAATGGGGGACAGGAGGTGACCCCGAAGGCCACACGGGGGTGACGGTGGCTCTCCTACTCGACCGGCTGACCTGCGCTTGGGGGACTGCCTCCGCTCCTACGGCCCATGGCAGCTAAACGCTCCTGGGGTTTCCCAAGCAGACTTTCAATGAAGTAACCTCTTTATTTATTTATTTATTTATTTATTTATTATTCTATTTCTAATTGTATGCCAGAGTGGATGCAGGTGGTCACCATTACCAGTATTTATTTATTCTAAGTTGGTTTGGGGTGTTTTGGGGGTTGTTTTTTTGGGTTTTGTTTTTTTTTTTAACAATAAGTTATTGTTTTTGGATCTGTTTGCTTGTTTGTTGGAATATATCCACGCCGCTGTTCCCCTGTAAAAGTTTATGGCGCTGGCCCCTCTCAGTGAGGTGGCTGGAGCAGGTGATGATCATTCCTGCTGCCATCGTGTCTCTTCGGCCGCACTCTCTGGCGCAGGGGCGCAGGGCAGAGCTGTCTGTCTGTTTTCACGTTAAAATCTAGGGTTCCTCATTAGAATTGTGCAGGGCCATGGTGGATGTCAGCAGAGGAGCAGGTCTAGGACCTGACAGAGGTGATAGCGAGGGTCTGCTGGCCGTCCGGCCGAGCCAAGGGCAGTTTGCAGCCCTGCGAGGAGAAGTCTCTCCCCAGCCGGGTGCCAGCTGGCGGCGGCTGCTGTTTCCCTTGGCTCCGCAGCCAGCGCACAACCCGAAACCGAGCTGCTGTGCGCAGGCACCGCTGGTTTCCCTGGGAGGATGCCGTCGCCAGGGCTCCCCTGCCGTGTTTATCTCTGCGCCGTGACCCACCCGTGGGAACACTAAGGAAAGGAGGCCGTGAGAGAGCGAGTGATCCGCGCTGAAGACGCTTGCAAGATCCCGCCTCTGGTGACAGGAGCCAGCCGAGTCAGTGTGTGTTCGCGTACACGTGTGTGTGTGTGTGTGTGTATATGCACATGTGCATATACATACGAGTTCCCCACAGTGGTGGTATTTATTTTTTAACTTATTTAAGATTTTTTAGTACAACCTGGAACACACACCCCCCCCGCCATGTCGGTGGACAACTGGGTTTTCCGTCGGTTTGCGAGAAGCCCGAGAGCTTTTCTGTCTCTGTGCCTTTTGCCAGCGCTTTTTCTTTTCTGACGTTGTTTCGCTCATTCGTCGCTTTCATGGATTTCCGCTCTGCATCTCAGATCACCGCTGGTGCTCTCTGCAAAGAGCAGCGTTCGCCTGGAGGAAAGGCAACTCGCTCATTTCGGTGTTGGCGAATCGCTGCTCGCCTGCGAGCGGCCTGACGAGGGATGCCCAGGGACGGCCACAACCTCGCTCAGAGCAGAAAGGTGTTGGGGAAATATCTCAGCCACCTTTTGGAGGAGGTATCTCAGAGGGTTTTGCTTTCCTCATACACAGAGGCTCTTTGCAAGCCACAATTTCATTCCCATCCCCAAGCTCCCTGGCTGCCTTTCCCCAGCACGTCATAGCACCTGCTCCCCAGTGTCCCCCTCGCCCCAGAGTCATGCCGTCAGCTCTCCCCGCACCAGCCTTGGCTCTGGGTGACACTTGTCCCTACATACCCAACCCCAGCGTTGGGGGCCGGGGTCCAGAAAACGCCACGCAACCTCTGGAGGTTTGCTGGGAAGCAAAGATAAGGGATATTTCAAAGTTCTGTCTGTTCTTCACGGGCTACGGCACTCGGCTGAGCTTTGCTTTATGTTGACTGCAACTTTTCTCAATGGTTTTGTTGTTTTGGGGGGACTGAATTTGTACCAAACTTGTCTGCAAGAGCCAATCACTGTTATTTTGCTATGCATTGTACATATATGGAACAGGCTGAGAGGACTTGGCCTCTATTTAATATTTATTTCTTCTATTTATTGAACATTTCTTTTAAAAAGCTATTTGGGTCTTGCCGTTGGGTCCACGAAGGTAGGAGCCTTTGAGGTGTTGGCATATACGTTGGAGAGAGGTTATCAGAGAGGTGAATTACTGAGACTGTCACCTGCTGGCGTGGAGGCATCTGGCAGACACGTTAGGCTCATTTGGAGCTCAGCCACCAGTGGAACCTCATTTAGATGGAGATGAAGGCAGCGGGGGAAAATCCTCCTTCTTGGACCAGCTTCTATTGACACACAAAGATGGTGGGTGTTTGGAGGTGACAGGCCAGCTGAAGCGGAGGAGTAACCCTGCCCTTCCTCCTCCACACCATGTAGGGCTGCTTGGATCACCCAAGATCCCCGGAGATCTCTGATCTCCCACCACTAACACCCTCATCTTGGCTCTCAGTGGTTATTGGGGAATGGGAGACATGTTGCTCTTTCATCAGTGTGAGGAAGGGGATAGGGCTGAAGGGACTTCCCCTGGTCTCTACCAAGAAGCAAGGATGTCCACCCTGTCCTATCCTGAGACCCTTGTCCTTGTGCCATGTCCTACTTTGCCCCCTTCCCCAAGCTTTGTGCCAGAACCAGTAGCTTTGCCCAAACATGAGCTTGGGAAAGGTGGCCAGGATAGGACTGGGGAGGTGTCTCCTGTTGTCTCCAACATGAGAAGGAGCTCACTGCAGGCATCCTCCCCCAGCTTTGGAAAAAACACGGGATGTGCTGAATACCACAGTTACACAGCCCCAGTGTCGCTCCACCAACGCCGCAGCCGTTGTCCTCTTCATCCGAGTGGGAGATGTTTGTGCTCCATGGGGCAGAGCTTCCCGGGGCCGGTGGTGGAGGGTGGACGTGGCTCCGGGGTCGGCAGGTGAGTGCCTGGGCTGTTCCCAGGGGCCGCAGGGCCCTCAGGATATTTATTAGATAAAGGGACAGATTAAGGTGCCCAAGTGAAGACTTTGCCCTTTAATGTCCATTGGGGTTTTATTACCTCATTACCAGACAACAATTAATTCTCATGACTTTTTCTGCTACCTGGAAGTTTACACATGACCAGCGGGGTCTCGGAAGCACTGGTAGATCCACTGTTGTGGCAACAGCTTTGTGGTCACGCACCCCAACTCTTGAGCTATAGAACAACACCCTGAACCCCACTGGCCCGGGGGCAGCTCTCCGCCTCCCAAACCAGGGGAATGAGAAGATTTAGAACAAAAGCCAAGATGTGAGAAAAGCTGCGAGGGAAGTGCCGTCCCTGTTTTCTCGCCTGTTGGCCGATTCCTTGCGGAATGACACCGGCGCCTCCGTGCGTCCCACTTCACTGTAAAACCCCCTTTGCTCTCCATGGAAATGCATACTGTATTCTTTAGTCTTCCTGGGGTATTTGAGTTGTTAGCCTGGTTAGAAAAAGGGTTCCAATAAAGGTTCGGACAGTAATTCCTCCTCATCACAGCCCTGTTTGTCACGTTCCTTTCGGATCCCACTGCGCACGGTGGGATATTTTGGGTTGTTTCAGCTGCTCCCCAGGGAAGGGCATTTGCCTCCGCTCCCAGCTGCCGAGAACTGGCTCCTCAGGGCACCGGCTGAAGAACAAAAAACCCCCCAACAACCAAAAGGTTGTGGGCCAGTGTTTCTGGCAGCTCTCCCTCCCCTGCTGGGCCAGGCTTTGGCTGCCCTTTGCCCGGCACTTCGGCTCTCCCTGCCCTGTCCAGGCACCCATAGCCTGAGCCACAAATTCAGCCTTTTCTCCATGGAGGTCACCATGGTTTGGGCTCTCCTCGGGGCCATGTCCATCCCTGCCCACACAGCCCTCCCTCCAAGCCCTGCACAGTGCTCCCGTGTCAAGGGTCCCCCTGCTGTCACCTCCTTGGCCATGAGCAACAATGGGGTGGGGACTCTCCAACACCCCAGATGATACCCCTCACCCTGGGATGCTCCCCTGTACTGGTTGGAAGCCCCTCAGGAGAGCAGTAGCACTGGGACCGGGTCCCCAGTAGGGCTCAGCATCCAGGAAGGGTCTAGCCACAGCACAGACAGATCCTGGGGACGCGGGGCAGCGTCCCCAAGTCACTCAGAGGAGAAGGAAGGCTGCGAGGCCACTCTGTGCTCCCAGCACTGGTGTCATGGGGCCAGCTCGGTGATGGGAGGCAGCCGGGAGATTTGGAGTGACAACAGGAGCTAAATTGGGATGGCCCAGCAAGAGCAAGAGCCAGGGCGGGAGGGGACATGTGACTAATCGGGATAAACAAGGCGACAGGGAAGATTCCTGGCTGGGGAGGGATGATGGCCTGGAGCTAGGCAGGGAAACATGGGATTGGGGATGCTGGGAGGCTCTAGGACCGTGGGGCTGCCTGAAACCTCCTCGGGTCTCGTCTCCTTCTCCCCATGGACTGGTGTTTGCCCAGGCGGGTGCAGAGCTGGGTGCTGGGGTGGTCACACTCCCCAGCTGAGGCAAGAGGTGCCCAGCTGACCTCAGGCTCAGCATGTGGCCACATCCCCCAGGAGAGCCTGCTGTCACCCCCCAGGGCATCAGGAGCCCCCAGGTGGGCAGGGGCAACCAGGCAGGACAAGGGGACAGAGGGGGATGCTCTGCTCCTCCGCTGCCTTCCTGCACCTGAGAGTGCTCAGCCAGCACCTGGGACCTCCTCAGGTATCTCCAGGCACCCCCTTGGCTCCCCAGGGAGACCCCCATGGTGCCCGGCTGTCCCCACCATGCTGAGCAGAGGGAAGCAACTTTGCCCTGCGCCGAGGAGAGGCAGCTCCTTCCCCCAGCGATGCCACGTCGGTGAAGCGTGATTAATGCCACTGGAGTGACCAGTGGCTGAATTGCTGCGCGGCCTGCACTGCATTAAAGTCTTCCTGCTGTAATTAGATCCATCAAGTCCATTAGAAAAATTGCAGATGCTGGAGAGAAGGCGCATGAGGCAGAGCCAGGAGGGGAGGATGTCGCATGAGGAAGTGGTCCTGTATCCGGCACAACCTTCGCTGGTGACATCCCGTCCTCCAGCGCATCCCATAGCCCACCGGAGCTGTGCCTGGACCATCTCTGGGGAGCCCCTCATTGCCACCAGGTACCCCCTGCTTGCGTGCTCGGGGCCATGTCGCTCAGGTGGATGCTCGCTGGGAGCTTTCCCGCTGCCGCACCTCATCCCACAGTGCGCTGCCTGCTTGCCTGCCACTGCCCTGTAATTAGCCCTGCTGCTGCGCGGCTGTGATTACCGCCTCGCCCTGCCCGCGCGCGGCAATTGCGGCAGGGCCGGGACATGCAGTGGGGCGAGGAGGAGGAGGGTGAGGAAGAGGAAGGAGTTGAGCATCTCCACAAGGATCCTGCCGGCCTGCTGCCCGGGGTCTCTCTCCTTCCTGCAGTCAGGGGACATTTCTCCAGGCCCAGCCGAGGAAGCAGGGCTAGAGAGGAGCATCCCTTGGAGCACGGCTTTCTCCCTGCATCCCTGCAGGCAGCCTGGGGTGGCTGAGACCCCATGCACTCCCAGCCATGAAAGGGGTCTATCACCTGCCCCGGCATCCCCCAAATACCCACCCATGGGTGCCCCCCGCAGCCCTGTGCCAGGGGTGCCACCAGTGACCCATTTCCCAGTACAGTGGGCTGCTCAGTGGCGCGGGGGACACGTGGCTTTACAGTGAGGGGAGCAGCTTGGCCCAGCCCCACCAAGGCAGGGGGGTGGGGGGGGGCATATTTTTATCGGGTGACAGTGGGGTGAAAGCAGCCGGCCCTGAGCTTGGGGCCTTTTTTTGGGCCTGGGCTGGGCAGGGGGCAGCAGGAGGTGGGGGCAGTGGGGGCCGGGGCAGCTGCCGAATCACCGTGGCCCCAAGGCAGCCGGGATCCTCAGGCCGGCAGGAGAGGTCAGCTGCCGCAGCCCAGATTCTCCACGGCTGTTTCATCCTCTCCAAAATACTCGGCTGACAGGGCAGGAATTGCAAAACACACACCCCCCTCCTCCCAAATCCATATAAATAGCGCTCGCCCGGCGGCTGGAAGGTTAGAGAAGTTTCTCGGTTCCAAGCTCAGACATTTATTGCAGCTCCCGCCTGGGGAGTGGCAGGGAAAGTCGCACATAAGGTGCTGGGGAGCAAGAGGGGAGAGATAATCTTTTGAATCTCGGGATACTTAGTTTTATAAATTATTTTTTTTCCCCTCTCCAGCTCAATTTTATTTTCCTCTCCACGATCCCTGGGATCACAGCCAGACAGGAAACGTTTTCTTGCGGCCAAAGAGCTCCCTCCGTCCTTCCTGCGCTCCTCCAGCTCCCAGTGATTCAGCTCCGAATTGATTTTCTCCGTCGTCCTTCACCTGGTGCCGGGGAAGGAGGGGACCGTCCCCTGCGGTGCCCACCCACAGCCGCACACCCGCATCCCACCTAGGGTGGATGCGTCTCCTCCGGGACGGGCTCTCCGGGGAAGTTCGCAACCAGGAGCAGCAGCACAGAGGCTGAGGCTCCAGGGGAGAGCCCCAGGGAGACGCTCGGACCCCTCCTAAGGAAGCCATGGCCGACAGCCAGATGCCCTTCTCCTGCCATTACCCCGGCAGGCGCAGCATCCGCGACCCTTTCCGGGAGCCCGGCTTGACCTCACGCCTGCTGGACGATGACTTCGGCATGTCACCCTTCCCCGCGGACCTGACAGTGGACTGGCCTGACTGGGCTCGGCCCCGGCTCACCACCACCTGGCCGGGCCCCCTGCGCGCTGGCATGGCCCGCGCCTCCGCCATGGCCCCCGGCTACAGCGCCCGCTTCGGGGGGTACCCTGAGAGCCGCAGCCCCGTGCCCTTTCCCCGTGAGCCCTGGAAGGTGTGCGTCAACGTGCACAGCTTCAAACCCGAGGAGCTGACTGTCAAAACCAAGGATGGCTACGTCGAGGTGTCAGGTGAGAGACAAGCCATGCAGGGAGGAGGAGGATGGGGTGCAAAAAGCAGCCAGTCCTGCCCTGCCCACGCTGGTTGAAGAAATTGCCATAGAAATGCCAAAATCACCTTGATTTTAAGCCGGCAGCAGCAGCCCTGTGCTTGGGAGCAGGGCCAGGGTTTGCAGCAGGGCTTTGGGGCAGCCTTGCAGGCAGTTCAGGGGTAACAGGGAAGGACCAGGCTCACAAGCTGCGGTGTTTTGCTGCAAAAAAATGAAAAGAATAAGCCTCTTTGGGGTAAATCTCCCCGCTTTCTGCCCCAACCAGCCAGGGAGGCAGCGCTGGGGCGGTGGCACCCTGCAGCGAGCTGCCAAGAGGGGCCCCAGCTCACTCAGTTAATTATAGCCGGGGTGAGGCCAGCGCCGAGGGAGATTCCCTTTAAAGGGGCCAAGAGAGGGGCAGCAGCAGCGCTGGGAAGTGGGGGGCAACGACCCCACAGTCCCCACCCCACCCCAGCCCCAAGAGGCCCCAGCCTGGGGATGAGCCAGCCAGAAGCAGGTCCCTAAAAAATTCAATTAGTGGCAGGGATGGTGGGTGTGGGGGGCACCACACCTGGGGTGCCCACGGGCACCCACTCCTGAGCATCCCTCAGCCCCTCACCCACATCCAGGGGTGTCCCAGGCTGGGGTCCCCAGGAGAGACTGGGGGCTGCCACACAGCATGGCCCTGGGTATTTTTGGGGGGTTCATGGAGTCATGGGAGTAGGAACAACAGGTTGAAGGGCTGAGCAGCCACCAGTGTATTTTTAACTTCAGAGATGCTCCAGGCACAGGGACCCCCAGCCTGACAGCAGGGGAGCCCAACCTGGGGAAGGGGACAAGGGTGGAAGCTGCCACATCCAGAGGTTTCATTATTGTGGGGGGGATGGAGGAGGGAGAGGGGGGTTTTTCTTAAGTCCCAGCTCTTGGCAGCCTGTGAGACCCCAGGCATTTACTGGAAGTAGGGGTGTACTGGGTTCAGTGTCTCCTTCCCCATACAGGAGACGCTCCCTGAGCCCTCCCCAGGGGGAAGGGTTTGTACTGCGGGAGGAAAACAACTCCTCTGAAAACTTTCCTGTTGGCTTTTGTTGATGTTTGGTGGGGATAAAACAATCTCCCGTTGAGGTGGTGATGTGGGGTGTTTGCCTTTCCCTGCAGGCAAACACGAGGAGCAGCAGGTGGAAGGAGGGATCGTCTCCAAGAACTTCACCAAGAAAATCCAGTAGGTACCTGGGGCATCTCCCCAGCCAAAGGTCTGGGAGGCTGCCGCATCCCCTTGACCAGAAGCACCCAACTGTCACTAGCCTGCTGTGGGACCCTGTCCCTCTGGCATGGGCAGGTCACAGAGAGCACAGAGGTGCCACCGTTGATGAAGGGCTGAGCTTTGCCAGTCCCTGCACCCTGGCTCCTGCATGCAGGGACTCCTGCACCTGTTTTCACCCCAAAATCTGCCCTTTTTCCTGGCTGGTTTGGGCCACACGGTGGTTTCCGAGGGAGGTAAAAGAGGAGGGGGTCTTTTTCTGGGTGCTTTGTCAGTCTCCTCCAGGCCCTGGCTGTGCTTGGAGGCTGACTGGGGTGCCGGGAGTAGGAGGGGTGCAGGGAGCAGGAGGGGTGCCAAGGAGCTGCGGTGCCAGAAGATCCCCCAAGGTTCAGCAGGGCACAATGGGCTGACAACCATCACCAGCCCCAAAATACATCCCTGCCTGCGAGTGTACGTATAGGTGTAAATACGTAGCTCTCTCTGCATGATGTCAGTTCGATTGCTATCGCGTTGACTCACCGCGACGGCTCGCTTTGGCAACAACAACCACAAAGGGCAGGGAGGAAAGGCAAGTCCGGAGGGAGGCTGGCAAGCCCCAGCCGTGGCACTTTGCCCATGCAGGGGGCAGACCCCCAGCCGCAGGTCTGAGGGGGTTAAGCAGGAGGAGCAGCAAAGCCCAGGGCATGGGAAGGGTTTCCTCGCCTGGCAGCAGCTCAGCTTTGCTTCTCCACCCCAAAGGAGCCCTGTGCAGCCCCCAGGAAAGCTGGGGCGAGCATGGCGCTGCCTCCTGCTCAGCAGCCACAGTGGCTCCTTTTACGGGCAAGTCTTGCAGCTGACACCGGCCCCGGCGCGGCGATGATTTACTCCTGCTTTGCAGAAGCCTGGGCGGCACAAGAGGCGGGTGACATCCCGTCAAACACATCTGCTGGGGAGATTAAACAGAGTGTCTGCAAGGGCCAGGCCAGCCAGGAGGCCACTTTAAATATCCCCAGCACATTCTCAGGCCCTACAGTGATAACATAGGCTTTGCAGAGCCCCGCGCTGGGGCTGGTGGCTTGGCATTGGTGGTTCCCCATGGTCTGGGGGCCCTGCGTGGCCTTGCAGAGGGTTGGTGGCCTCCCGGGATGGGGGATGCTGCGAGGCAGCCACCCCAGCCCCCCAGATCTTGAACTATCTCATCTTTCCTTCCCTCCTGCAGGTTGCCCTACGAGGTGGACCCCATCACGGTCTTCGCCTCCTTGTCGCCGGAGGGGCTGCTGATCATCGAGGCCCCCCAGATCCCCCCCTACCAGCAGTACGGTGAGGGCGGCTGCAGCAGCGAGATCCCTGTCGAGAGCCAGGAGGCCACCTGTGCCTGACCGGCCACCTGCATCCCTCCCATGCCCTGGCATCCCTCCTCCCCTCTCCCCTCTTCCCCTGGACCCCTGCTTCCCTGCGGCGCGGCGTCCGGACAGCCTCCGGCGAGGGTGACCAGTGCCGCTTGCAGGGACGGCAGCACCTGCCACCCTGTGGGGACATCAGTTGAGAGCCAGGTGCCAGGCCACCGTCCCCAAGGGCTTGTAGCCATCTGAGGTGCTGGTAGAGATTCTGTGCCCATGGGGCCAAGCAGAATGGATGTACTCATTATGGTTATTTTTTGCTCTGAGTCGCTCGGATGGGATATTTAAAATAATAGCATAAAAGGGCCCTATTTTCCTCTAAAATTGATGTGGAATCCTGTAGCCCTGTGTCTTTTCCTCCTCTGTGGGTTGTTGGTTTGGTTTTTTTTTTTTTAAACTACATCGTTGCAACAGACACACGTCCAGTGGCAGAGCTTGACGGTATGGCCTCCATCCCAAGAAATGCAACCCATCTTGTGTGTTTTGAACGTTGGGTTTTGGGTTTGTTTTCTTTTTTTTTTCTTCTTCTTTTTTTTTTTTTTTTTCCAAAGAGAATTTGTGCTTTTACTTGTCAGACCTGAGGAATAAAACCCAGTCGATGTTCTTAGCCTCTGCTTGTCTCGGCTGAGCCTGGTGGGGTGGGAGCAGGGCTGCGGGAGGGCAGTGGTGACGAGTGGGGACAACACCGTGTTGTCACCTCCCAGCCCAGCACAAGGTCCTCCCTGGACCAGGGGAAAGGAGGTGTGTTTGCACTGATGGCTGGATGAAACATTAACTCCAGCCTTTTCTGCAGCTTGTGAATGGCGAGTCCTGGCTAACACTGCACCCGGGAGGCACCGAGCCCAGCGAGGACCATGGGCTCATCCTTTCTTTACCTAACTCTTGAGGGCCTGCAAAGGTTCTTTCCCTCTTGGGGATGCTAGATCAGCCTCTGGGCTGGGAAAATCAGGCTCTCATCATCCCCATTTCCAGCTCTTCACTGGCAGCTCCGCAGGGGAGCACTTCCCAGCTAATTCCCCAGCGGAGGTACTGGCAAGTGGTTTCTGCTGGGCTCTGGAAATGGCCTTAAAACCATTCCCAAGGGTGAAGCACTGGGTAAGAATTTTTTACCACGCTGCAATGCCCAGGGTTGGCAGATCAGAGGTGCCAATGGGTGGCAGGATTTTTTCCATCGATCTGTGCGACACCTGGACCGGGCACCCGGTTTTCCATGTCACCAGGATATCGGAGATAAAAATACAACCTCACATGCCCCGCGCCGGCTCACTGGGGCTGCAGTTACCAACAACAGCCCACCACGTGCTGTAAACCCCGGCACTCCAGATCACAGAGGGAAACTGGGGGCTCTCACCCTGTTTTTTATATATTATATTGAATTTTCAACAGTTGTTAGGGAGCCTGGACACTCAGGTGGTGCACAACAGCCTCTGCCCATCAGCAGGAGCCACCCCCGGGCTCAGGCACAATAGCTCTGCCAGGTGTGGCCATGAGCACAGCACTTTTTATGACTAAAATATAATCCTCAAAATGTAATACCAACAAAGTCATGAGTCACAGCTCCAGCCCCATGTCTCTGTGCCACTTGGAGCCGTTGCACCCCATAGGTAGCACCTCCCCAACACTAACTTGCCCTCCTCCTCCTCCTCACCCTTCAAAGAGTTATTTATTTAATTACTTTTTGCCAGAAAAAACATCCCAAAACAAACCCCCATTTCATCCCTAGCATCCCGTTCCCTCAATGGTCACAAGAAGAACTCCAGGAGAAGCCCATGTGTCCCAGAGGAAGACCAGTGTGACTTGCAGGCCATACCCCAGATGGAGCCACTGAATGGATCCCTCAAATAGGGCTGCTGAGCAGGGGACCAGCTGTGGCTCTGCAGGGGCAATTAGCCACAGCTGAGCCCCTCTCCCACCCCAGGGTATATGGGGAGCTCCCCAGCTGCAGCTGCTCTAGAGCTGGGTTCAGGTTTGGGGTGGTAGCACAGGTAAGGGCTGCTACATGCAGAAGATGGCTCCCACCTTTATCTCCTGCTGATCCTCCAGTTTGGGGGAAATTTGTATATATATTTTTTTTTTTCTTCTTCAATAATTTTTCTGTTTTATTTGATTCTGCTTTCTGATGAATACCTTAATAATGCCTCATAAAAGCTGTTGTAAGATGCATTAGCAATAATTTCTTAATGGCTGAGGCTGGCATCAGCAATTAGCATTAAGGACCTCTTACCCAGGCAGTGTGCTTGGACCCCTGCAGCCAGCGGCTTCTCATGCTGTTGTATTGTCTGGAGTATCACATACTAATGAAATAATTGTATGTGGAANGATTTAAAAAAAAAAAAAAGTAATCCCCACTGGTGTTTCTGCAAATGTGCAAGTGGAGAAGTAAGCTTGGGAATACTGGGGCATTTCTGCAACAGGGCCTCCCTCTTTGTCTGAGGAGGATGAGGTGGGAAAGGTGCCTTTTTGGGGTACCAGGGTGCTGCAGAGGAGCAGGAGCTGTTTGCACATCCTCAGTCTATGTGTGAGATAACAGCTTGAAGCCATTAGACCTGTAACACACAGCTATAATGGCCACTCTGCCAATTACATTATATTTCATGGGTTTATAGCAATTACACTGCACCGGGTGGTGTCATAACACATTACGGTTTATAGCTTAATATCAGCTCTAGCAGGGAGATATTGAGTGTGGAACATGGCTGCGGGTGAGCATCCTCTGGGTAGGGAGGATAGGGTTTCCTGTGGGTCTGACCCTAAGGGGGCTTGGGAGGGACTGAGACCCCCCTCTTGCATGGGGGAAGAAGAGGCAGGATTGCGTTGATCAGAAATTCACCTTGTGTGAGGCATCCCAGCCACAGCAGCACCTCTCTACTCCCTTACTTTTCTTTCTGGAAAGGTGTTAGACTTGCCAATCTCCACATCATTCAAAGCCAAATGGGTTTATATTGCTGAAGGAGGTGGAGGAGCCATCCTAATCAGGCCTTTCACAACCCACTCTATGAGCAATGCTGATGCTGCTGGCACTGGGCTCTGCCCCTGGCCAGGGCTGGGAGAGAAGCAGATGTTGGAAAGATTTTCTTTATTTCCTTCTAAGAAATCAGTTCCAATAAAACACACAATCACATCAGAAAGGGGATGGTATAATTAAGCAGTCGGATGCCGGGCAATATGCATTAAGCTCTTTGTTGCCACCAGTGCCAGCATGTGCCTCTGCCTGGGCAGCAGCTGGAACAAGGAGCAAGAGGAGTGTGCCTGTGCTGGGGAGAGGAGATGCTGGGGTTGGGGCTCAGCTTGAAAATCCAGCAGCTCTTGAAGCATCTCAGGACCGTGAGCTTGCAAGCTCAGCTCTAAGCCCCAACAAAGTCCTCCTGTGCAGCTGGAGGGAGGTGCAGGTGGTTTGTGCTGCCTTCTTGTTGTGGGAAAGGTTTTTGTAGCTTCTTGCCAGCAGTGGTGTGTGTCCCATCCATCCCCCCACCTCCTGCCCCCCTACAGCACAAACCAGAAATTCCCGGTGCTCTGGGAGCCATGAGGGACTGGGACTGCAGCGCCAGGAGATAAGGGGGCTGCGTCATGGGAAACCGGCCTCAGCAGACTGGCTGCTCAAACTGGCCGAAGGACGCGAAGAGATAAGGGTAAGGTCACCCAAGCCCTGGAAGTACTCAGTGGCAGGAGGCTGAATAAACCTTTTGGCTGTGTCTTGAGCTGCTGAGGAAACCACAGGGGTTCCGAAGGCACCACTGGCCCTTGGCAAGGTAGGGGCGTGGGCACGGGCCACTGGGCTGAGCAGTTTCTGAGTGCTGGTTTACACCCTGCTGGGACTGGGCTGGGAGAGCACATAGCTCCTCACAGGGCACCAGCTCTCATCCCAGAGGATTTATTTTCCTAAAATGGAAGCAAAAGCTGAATTGATTTATTCTGGTTGGCAGCATGCAGAGCAGGGTAAATAATCCACAAGAAGCTCCAAACTGTCCAGATACATCAGGCACCTCCAGAGGCCTCGTTTCTTCTCTTAGAAGAACTGAGTTGGTCTTATTTTATGACTCCCCAGTTCCTGCAGCAGGAGCTGGCTCATACCTGAGCAGAGTGGTGGCTGGCACAGCAGCTCCCAAAGCTGTATCCAGCTCTGCTCTGGGCAAGCATCGCTCTCGAATCCACACAGATGTCCATGGCTCAGGACATGCTGGTTTGCCCTGCAGAGATGCTCTTTATGTCTCTCGCTTGCTCCCAGCAGGCTGTCAGACTGTGCCATGGGTTCCTTGGGTGGCCACAGAGTCCCTTTTGATGGCTGATGGGGATGTTTGTGCCTTCCAGCTGCCCTGGGAGCCTCTCCACACAGCTCTGAGCCATGTGTGTGCCATGGGTGTGTAGAAGCTCAGCCTGTTCTCCTCCAGCATCCTCTCCCTGGGTCCCTCCACGCTGCAGTCCTCCCCTCGTGACCTCCACAGGTGACATGCAGCTCTCCAGGCTCTCGCTTGGCAGCTGTTTCTTATTCCTGCAGATTATTTGTCTGGGTTTGCACAGGGGAGTTGATATGACACTGGTGGGTTTTCCTTCCCAGAGCCCTCCAGAGCATCCCCGGCTCCCTGAGGATTTCTCACTATTTCTCAGATAAACCCTTCGGTACAAGTCAGTCCGTTTTCCCTCAGAGAATGTAACCATTTAAGTGTTTCTCCGCTGAAGTTGAGGTCAGTTGAGGTTTTTCCATGTTTCTTTTTGGGAATTTCTCTTCTGTTGGGGATTTTACTTGGTTGGAGTTTTGGTCTCTACTTGCAAAAGTGAATCTGCTTTATTTTTGGTGTCTCCAAAGAGGATCTATTGTCAGATGATGGCTGTGGGGATAGAGAAGCAAAAACTCTACCTTTTTCTCTAATGAAATAACCTGATGGCATAGAAATATTACATCCCCAAGTGACCAGATGGCCTTTCTGTCTCTTTTAAACCAAAAGCTGGGCAGGATGGGGCTTTGAGCAACCTGGTCTGGTGAGAAGTGTCCCTGCCCAGGGCAGGGGGGTTAGAACTTGGTGATCTTGAAGGTTCCTTCCAACTCTAACCATTCCATGATTCAGCAGGAGCTCCTGGTCATAAACTGGCAGAGCCACCTCTGGGAGTAGACCAAGATGTCCCTGAAGCTCTGGCCACCGCAGTGGGGAGAATGGGAGGAGACCACTGGGGATAAAGCAATGCCTGTGGGGCTTTATGGCACCGTGTTTTGGATGCTTCTGCCCATGCCCATCTCAGGAGGGGGCGGGATATGCTCTGAGGCTCAAGTCCGGTAACCCTCCTGGATGGACACTGGTGTTAAGAGCATCACTAACCCCTTCATGGAGCCACAGCTTCCTCTGGGCACTGTGACATCTTGTAGCCATACATTCCTCTCCTCAAATAAGAAGGCTGTAACTGGTGGGGGGAAAGAGACTTTTCTCCTATTTGGTTTCTTTTGACAGTCAGATGCAAATGCTGCTGGTAATTAAGGGGCATTTTTGCCATTTGGGTGATGTGCTGAAGTGCAACCTCCTGCTCCCAGCCAGATGCTCCACAGCAAACCCATCCTGCAGGAGAGGCAAATTTTGTCTTAATTTTCTTCTTTCATACTGCAACAAAAAGCTTCTTATCTGAGGCAGTCTTGGAAGGCTCTCTCCTTATTAAAAGACCTCCTCGAAACGTATTATAGCAGCCGAGGAGGGTGGTTATGAAGCACAAAAAACCTGCAGAAGAGCTCATTAAAATAATAAATTACAACTAATTAGAATAAATCAAGCTAAATCATCTCCAGCGAGAAGGTAAAATGAGGAGTGAGTGTTTTTAATAAGGCCGGTGCTGATCCCAGACTCCTCTTTAAAGTGGTGGTGAGTCCTGCTGCAGTGATGATCTTGCTGCTGGGACCAGTGTGGAAAACAGACCCAGACAAAGGCCAGGGGAAAGCAGAGCTAATGGGCTTTCTAATTATTTCCCAATCTCAGCTGCCTATCCCTGATTGCAGTGGGTTTTGGGGGTAGCACAGCACCCGCAGCAGCTCACAGAGGGGCAGGTGCAGGTTGAGGAGCTTGGGTTTGTTCACTCTGGGTTTTTTTTCCTCTTTAAACTGCAACACACAAAGTGGCTGTGGGGTTTTGTTCCTGTCCATCATATTGCTTCATCACGCCCAGCCACAGCGAAAATGACTTCTCTGCATAATTAGCAGTGAGATCATTGCAACCACCTTGGCTCGGAGACAGTTTCTCCTCTGGTCTCCAAAGAGCTGCTCAAAACAAGGGAGAGGAGGGAGGTGTCAGGGGGTGGCAGTGGGATGGGTGCCCTGGCAGCCCCAGAGATGGGTGCTGGAGGAGGGGGACACTTTGGACCCTGCCTTCTGCACCAGCTAAGGGAGGTTTGAGAGATCTCGCTGTCCTCCTTGATGATGTTAACGCTTGAACCAAAGGTCCCAGGGAGCAAAGACCAGCAGCACTGGCCTGACCCTTGTCAAGACAGGTTCACCACTTCTGGGGTGCTGGGGAAAACCATTTGCAATGCATTGAACGCCCATGTAGGATGTCATTGACCATAAGGTTTTTGAGCTGCCAAAGCAAAAGGTTTCCTGCTGAGATGAGTGAATCGCCTCTGAAAGCACCTGGGAGTGGGCTCAGCTCCTGAGAATGCAGAACCCAGAGCCAGCATGACACTGGTGCCATGGCCAGGTACAGCAGTGATGCTGCTGAGACACCATGGCTTGAGCCCTCCCAGCTGCTGCTTCCCTCCAAGGGAAGAGCCCTACTGCCACTGCTGGAGAAATGTATTAGTTTCATTAAGCTTAAATTATTAGCTCCAAGCCTTAATAATGATACTTAATGGATCTAATATTTTTTTGGTGATTATGCTGTTGTATATAGTGGTGTATATCATTAATAACCTTCTTTAAATCTCCTTGCTTTCACTGTCACTAATTATGTTCAAGCCCTCTTTATGTCCAAGCCCAATTAGCTGCCTATAAAGAGGTTTTACCCCATGAAGAATGCACGGCTGTGCTGGGAGGCAGATGCTGATGTCTTGGGTTACTGAGCGGGAGGATGCTTGGATTTGGCTGCTTGAGCCTCGGGCTGGATCCCACGGGGTGGTCAGGGCAGCGGTGGTGGGTGCCGCTCTCTGCAGGAGGTGGTGAGAAAGCCTTGGGGCAGCTCAGCTCTGCTCAAATCCTTTCACCCCCTGAGTTTGCAGGGGGGGTTAACACCAGTCAGGGCCACCCCTGCATCCTGGATTTTATCACCTCTTGATGCCCAAAGGGAGATAGATGACGGACAGTAGGTGGGGGTGGTGAAATCAAACGTTGCTCACTGTTTTTCCCAGGGAGTGATAAGGAATGCACTGAGGATTCACTATTTTCTCAGGGAAGGGGTAACTAAGCCCAGGACTCACCACACTGGATGCAGCCAGGAGGAGGAAGGAGCATCACCAATGCCTCCAAACTCTCCCTGAAACTTGCTGTCGCTCTGGGAGGAGCAACCAGGCTTGGCTGCTCCTCTGCACCCCCTTTCTGTCTCCCCCTGCAAGCTGATTAATCCATTAGGATTAACCTCTCTTTAACTTCTTGATTAGCTGCATTTTAAAATTCGATTTGTTTTCCTTTTCACATCAAGCCAGAGCCAAAAAAAAAAAAAAAAAGCCCCATTTGCAGTGATACTGATTTACTGCAATTTCTGCAAATCAGGGTGAACGCCGGGAAGGCGTGCTCAGCATTTCAACTCCTCCCCGGTGAGCTGCGAGAGGCTCCCTCCAGCAGGAGCCAACCTCAGGGAGAAAACCATGGAACCAGCAATCACACAAGTTCCTAGGTCTGGTTTCTGATGGTGTCAGTGCAAACCTGGAAGATGGTTCCTGCTTTTCGAGGACTGAAAATGTCCTGCTCTGTACCTTGAGGAAACTAAGGCCCCTGTGAAGTGATGTGGGGGGGGTAGCAATGACTGATCCTCAGCCCTTAGATGGCTTTTTTGGTCCCCTAGGGACATCCGTTTCTCTACTGGAAATGTCCTTGACTTCCCTAAACCACACACAGCAGGGATTTCTGAAGACTGGGCTTCTTGCTTTAAGATCACCCAGGGCAGTAACAGCGCGGTTTGTCCTCGTCCAGACCCGATTTGCCAGGTGTAGACCCAGTCCTGCGTTTACCCAACCTGAGTTTAGCCCATGACCTCAGTGAGCTGCCAGACCACTCCAGAGTCCAGGGGTGTTTGATGGCAAAAGCTTTGCCCTCCCATGCCCGCAGTCTGGCTCTGTGTCAGCTCTGGGCTTGCTCATGGAGCAGCTGCCTTCCTCCACCATGCCGGAGCCATGGGGGGAATGTCATGAAGATCTTCAAAACCAAGCAAACCCAGTGGGTTTAAAACAAGGTATCTACTGTTCCACAACACCTGTCTTTCCCTTCACGGTGTGTCCTCTGTGAAGGGGTTACTCCCTACCTGTTTACCCCCACAATTGTGGCTGACGGTGGTGACTGTGCACCCCATTGCTGAGGCCGGGGATGCTGAAACACAGGTGGCAAGAGGGATGGGGGGGGAGGGGGGGCAGCAGAGCTGTGTAGCCAGTGACAGTTTTGTGGTGGGAGCTGTTTGGACTTCTCTGGGGAAGGGTCAGCGCTCTGCTGGCTTTAACCCCAGCTCCCTTCCCTGCGGTTTCATCCCTTGCAAAGGGAAATGGGTGCAGCCCTGCCAGCACACCCGGCTGGTCACTGCATGTCCCACCTCCTGCTGGGCACGGGTCATCCCCTTGATGAACTGGCTGCTCTGGAGCTGCTCCTGCTGTATTTATGTGGTCATTAAGCTTCAAGGCAACTAAGGCTAACCACCTGCTGACCTGCACTAACCCCTCAATTCAGCCTTCAGTCACTTCCTCTGGCTGTGAATCAGCGTCTGAGCCCCGGTGCTTTGGGGGGTATGGGGACACCACCTCTCCCTCCGCCAAGGAGGACATGGACAAACGGCTTGTAAAAGGGCTGCAGAAATTGGCTGAGCTGTGTGTCGCAGGTGATAGGAGTTTGCCCCATGATTGTGCAGGCAGGGGTTGAGGCTCTGGTCCGGAGGTCAGCAAAGCCAAGGTGCTGAGGTCTGGGGGGCCCCCCTGTCCCACCCAACAGCTGAGACTGAGGGCTGGAAGTCTCCCCTGGGGCTGAGACACTGAAGGAGATGGCTTGTGCTGGTACCAAAACACTTCCTTGTGCTTTGGGGATGGCTGTCTGCAAGGAGCACCTTTCCCTGCTGCAGTTTGGGATGTTGGGGTGCAGGGCTGGGTTTAACAGGGCCATTCCTTCTCCTCTTCTGAGCCATCTGTTTATAAGCACCTTTGAGGTTTCTCCAAGGCTTTGGAGTAGCTCAGTGTGTTTCTCAGCTATTTTGGGGTGTGTGAGTGGGAAATGTGTGCACCCGTATGCAACAGCCCGTGGGCTCGAGTGTTTAGGCAAGCAGGTTCAAAGCTCTGCAAGGGAATCTTCTTCCCACGACTGAAGCAAAACAAGGCAATAGGAGTTTGCCCCATTTTGCCTTGTGGGACTGCAGTGCCCAAAGCTGGGCTCCCCTGCACAGGTGGTGGTGGAACAGGAAAAGTCTCTCGGGAGCTGCCTGTGAGCTGTCAAAATATATTAGAAGCTGCAGTTGAGGTTTAAAAAGCTTCACGCTGACGCACAATTTAGGGGAAGCATCTTTCATTTCCATGGCTGTACAACAAGATTGTCTGAAATTGCAATGAAAATGTCTTTCAAAGTGTCTGGGGGTNGAGAGGGGGGTGTAAGTATCTGCGGGTGTTCACAGGGGTCCATATGTGTCTGAAGTGGTCCATAGGGGTCTATGGGGTTTCTGTGAAGTCCATAGGGATCAACATTTTATACATTTTTTTTTCTTTAACACACACACACGCACATACCCTCNCTCTGCAAGGGAATCTTCTTCCCACGACTGAAGCAAAACAAGGCACGATCGAGCACGGGGGCTTTGCCCAAAGCTGGGCTCCCCTGCACAGGTGGTGGTGGAACAGGAAAAGTCTCTCGGGAGCTGCCTGTGAGCTGTCAAAATATATTAGAAGCTGCAGTTGAGGTTTAAAAAGCTTCACGCTGACGCACAATTTAGGGGAAGCATCTTTCATTTCCATGGCTGTACAACAAGATTGTCTGAAATTGCAATGAAAATGTCTTTCAAAGTGTCTGGGGGTGGTCCATAGGTGTCCATAGGGGTCAGGGGGATTCTTAGGGGTACATAGGAGTCCCTAAGGGTCTGGGGGAGTCCACAGGGATCCATAGGTGTTGGGAGGCATCCATAGGGGTCTGGAGGTGGCCATACACATCCATAGATGTCCATAGAGGTCTGGAGGGTTCCACAGGAGTCCATAGGGGTCTGGGGAACGGTGTCCATAATGATCCAAGGGGTCCATAGGGATATAAGTGGGTTCATATAGGACTATAGGGCTTGGGGCGGGAAGGGGGTAAGGGGGCGGGGAGAGGGGGGCATAAGTTTCTGCATGTGTTCACTGGAGTCCATATGTGTCTGAAGTGGTCCATAGGGGCCTATGGGGTTTCTGTGAAGTCCATAGGGATCAACATTTTATACATTTTTTTTTCTTTAACACACACACACGCACATACCCTCCTTCCACCACTTGCTACTGAAACTACACAAGAGGAGTCATCAAACAGAGGAAGTGAGATCCTCACGGGGCATGGCATAGGAAATGGCCTCATCCTAACCCTGCACCTCATGGCAATTAACACTGAGAGACCCCGAACCCAGCAGGGTCAGGTCTGGGCTCCTCGCCGGCTCCTCTGTGGAGGTTGGGATGCTCATGGGGAGCAGGAGGGCTTGCAGGGTTTGGGTTCCTGGGGCCCTTTGTTTGACCATGGCATGAGCCCGCAGCAATGGGGAGAGGCTATTGGACCTGGCAGAGCAACAGGTCTGGGGTTGGGAGTGAGGTGCTGCTCCTTGGAGTTGTGTTTCCCCTTGGAAAGCCACTGCCATGGGATCCATAGACCCCCCCCCAGATGCAAGAATAGAGCATTTGGGTACAAAGCACCCTAATGCTAGCTGTCCCCAGAGCAGTGCTCCTGAGGAGACAGCCTCCATCCCCCTGGTTCGAGCTGATGCTGCAGAGCTTGCCCAGCATCGCTCTGCGGGGTAGCAGCCACTGCCCTCAAAGGTTTGGGGTTGCTTTTTTCTCTTTTTTTTTTCTTTTTTCCCCCTCCTTGGCATTCACAAGTGAAGAGCATTTTCACTCCTGAGCTAAATATGTCACTTTGTCTTGTAGCAGCTGCCAGGTTTTAAAAGGCTGGCAACTTGCGAACGCACCAAGAGGACAAATGCCAATAGTTACGCGGCCGTCTTTACTCAAGGAAGAAGAACTGAGCTTTGTGGCTTTTTGTTTCTTGTTTTTGTTTTGAAAGTAAAATTAGCACATTTACCTGGTCATTTACTTAAGGTGTTAGTCACTGCAAAAGAAACGTGCACCGGCTGGTTTGTCTCCTCTGACGGGTCTCGCTTCCTCGGGGTGGGCTGGGGTGCTAAAAGGTGAGCAATAGCAGCAAATATGCAACTCTTGGCGGTGTTGCTTCCCAGGAAGGTGAGCTGGGGATGACGGGAGAGCAGCCCCAGGGCTATTGGGAAGCCTTTCCCTGGTCTGTACCTCCTTCCCCTCTCTTGCTGGTGAACACTGATGGGACAAGCAGCCCTGATGCCTGGGCAGTGTCTGCACCCAGGGTCCTCTGACCCTCTGCTGGGTCAGAAACTGCTGCTTTCAGCCCCAATCCAAGCCCAGGTTGCATGGGGCCACTGCCTCTACAGCCTGCCACCAGCCAAGCTTTTTGTACATACACTTTTTATTGCTATTTCCACTCTTGTCAGATTCATTACACCAGATGGGTCCATCCAGCAGGCAAGGTGATGCTCCCCATGGGTGGTGAGATGTCTTTGTGCTTAACACAAAATGGAGGTTGCTGGTGGGGCGTGTTGCTGTGTTTTTTCCAGTGTTAGCGGAGCACTTCCCAGCTGGGATTTGGCTTCAGTTTTGGGAGAAAAGATCCTGGGCAAGATCCCAGGAGTTATTTCAGTGGACCAAGCCTGCAGGTAGCACCTGCTCACCAGCAGTGTGGGCTTTCCAACACCCAGCAGAGCTGCAGAAAGCCATGAGGGCTGGGGCTAGGTATTTTTAAACAACCTTGGCCGGGCAGGTTTTCCCAGAGTGCTGCCTTTTCTTGTTATCTCTTCCTGCAATTAGAGAATGATTCAGTGACAGCTATCCTGCGGTTAAATGCAAGAAGCTTCCCGCAGGTACGGTGTGTGTAACACACAGCAATGCTTTCTGGTACGACACAGTACTGTTTCGTGTTATCACAGCTTGAGAAGTTCAGCAAATAATCTGACTCTTTCCTCGGAACGCCAGGTTATTTTGAAGGGGGGTAGTCGTATTATCTATTATACTCGCAAAAACGGATAATAATAGTAATACCATTTGGTGGAGCACTGTTAATGCAACAAGGCTGTCACTTGTCACCAAGAATGCTGTGTGTGGCAGCCTGTTAAAAAGAAAGTCAAAACAAGGATGGCAGCAGCCAGCCCAAGCACAGCATCGTCGCTGCCGGGCTCTGCGAGTGCGATTGTGTTTCCCCCATGCCGGAGCCAGCCAGGATGTTCTGTACTGCTGAGCTATGCTGGCTTGGCTGGCGCAGCCAGTGACGTGCTCGCCAGCAGGGCAGCAGTGACATCCCAGCATGCTGTGGCTTGTAGGGACACCGATAGCACTGCCCTGGGTCTCATGTTCATGAGTCGTCTTGTTGCTGGCAGAGATGGTGGCCTCGAGCTGGGCTAAGTGCTCCCTTGCTGCCTGAGCTCCCTCCTTCCCAAATCCACGCACTGCTGGTCTTGCCCAATGGATCCCCGATTTCTGTTGGGGTCAGTGGATGCTAAACCCACCCTGTGGGACGTGCAGGGTGCTGAAGGAGTGGTGGGCATGTGAGCCCCTCGGCTGTTTGCCCCGTGGGTCAGGCAGGTACTGCACTGACCCAGTGGCCGGGCACAGACGAGCTCCCAGTCTGGGTAGCACTGGTTGGTGGCTAGTGGTACCGGGCATGCACCCTTCTCCTCCCTCCTCTTTCCTTTAAAAGAGATATTTCAAATATAAAAGCAATGTGAAGACAGGCAGCTACACATCTGGAAATGTATCATGGATGTGAGGAAGTTTCTGTAGGAATTCATCTCCGCTGTATTTGCCCCACAGCAAGCCACAAACTTTCCAGGGTCACAAAAGTCTCTCTTATTTTTTTTCTCTTGAGGTATTTCAATGCTAACCCAGTGCATGCTTCCCTCAGCTGCCAGCCCGTGCATAAGCAGAGCCTGCTGCGGGCAGAAGGATGCTCCCTGCATCCCCACGGAGAGCCACAGCAAACCTCCCCTCTCTGAGGCTCAATAGCTTCAGCACTTTCTTTTTTATAATGGAATGGAGAAAGGAAACGTCTCTCTCAAATCACCAGGTTATTTTTATGTGCGTCTACATTTTCTTATGTGTGTGTGTAAATACCTCCCCCACACACATAGTTTTATCTCAAGAATTGAAATAAAAATAGCTGAGGACTGAAAGGGGAGCAGGCGAGGGGGCGGTTGTGCTTTTTGGAAGAATCTCTTCAAGGTTCGGAAACAGCGAAGCCGTGGTGATAACATGGTCTGACAAAACCTCAGCTTCTCCAAGCCTGCGAGGAACAGTGTTAACGAAAGAGATCTTAATGACTTTCCCTGTATGTTTCAATTTATTCTGACAAGCCGCAGCTGGGAACGCAGGCTCAGTGTGGTGCTTGGGGAAGTTCTGACAAGCTCCAAGGAGCTGGCCTCATACGTGCTGGGAATTGCTGCTTGGAAAAATGTGCCCCCCAACCTCCCCCGTCCTCCTCCTCCCCATCCCACAGATGCTGGGATGGCACTGAAGGATCCCCTGAGGGATCCCCTGCCTCTCCGGGCTGATGGCAGTGAGCCCTTTTTCCCAGTTTCCCTGTTTTCCTACGCCAAGCCCTGGCCCTACTGCTCCCCCTAGCCCTCCTGCTCTGCATACCGGACTGGGCAAGTGGTGGGGGAGATGCTGTGTGACATCAGAGAAAAGGAACATGCTGCAGCTTGATACAGATGTTGTATAGGTTCTTAGTTAATTTATTTTTTTTCCCTGCCCCTCTAAGTAGGACAGCAGCACAGAGGGATTTTTTAGGGCTCAAGCTCTGCAAAAGAGGGAGGAAATTTCCCCAGGGAACATGAAACGAGGAAGGTTATGTGATCCAGCAAAGCTGATGCAACACAACCTGGAGCCCTACGTGCCCTGGCTTAGGATCATTTATTGTCATGGCTTTTCTCTCTCTCTCTCTCTCTCTCTCTCTGTTTCTCTCTCTCTCTCTCTCTCTCTCTCTCTGTTTCTTTTTTTTTTTAAATGATAACAAAAGGAGGATTATCAAATAGTTTGCTGCAGGAAGCCTCGTGGCTGGAGAGTGGCACATATAGGACACGGTGATGTTTGGCTGGGCTGAGCCCCCTGCGACCCTCAGCACTGAAGGACTGGAGCATGTCTGGCAGGATGGGATACATCCCATGCCCACGGAGGTGTCAGGGCTCAAAATGCACCTGCTGAACTTTGGCCTAAGCACTGCCCTCAAAAATAAAACCATCGCATCTAATAATACCCAGGCTGCAACTCACTCTGGGCAATCCTCTGCCAGCTGCCATGGCCGGCTGGGGCGGAGCGGCGTCACGACTCACTGGCACACAGCGTCATGCAAAGTCACCGTCCCTGTCCTGACAGTGGGGCATGCGGGTCCCCTCTCCCTCCTGCTCCCTTGGGGGCCTTCATGGGGCTGGGAGTAACTGGGCTCAGCACAGGCAAAGCCGCCCCTGCTGCCGCCTCCTCCTCCTCTACTTTGGGAAATTGCTGGGAGGATTTCCAAATGCCTCTGCTTGGCAGCTAATCCTCACCGGTTCCGGTAACGCGCTAGAAGTCAATCCGAAGAAAGTTCAAGGCTTGCGTCCCTATAAATTGCATTGTTGGTTGCTTTCCTTCTGTACAGCATCTCCTGGCTGCTGGCAGTGCCTGATCTCTTAATTCCCAGTGAGGATGATACTGGATGAGGGTGGGAGATGCTGTGTTGAGAAGAGCTGAGTAAATTATCCTTATTTTTTTTCCTCTAACCTTCCTGGCTCCCATGACGCCCGCACTGTGACCTGCCAGGGTTGGCACAGGGACTTGGGCAACCCCCAAATTTGCTTCTGCAAATATTTGTGCCTTCGGTGCTCTGTGCGTGGGCCTGTGCACTGGGGCAGTTTGAAGGGAAGGTCTGGCAAAGGCACATCCTTTTTAAAGCCAGCTCCAGGGGGGGTTGGTTGGCAATGTCCCACAACTTCTTGCTGAGCAAGTTCCTGGCAGCCACAGAGGCGGGATGGGAGGGTGAGGGGCAGCGTGGCCTTTCGGTAGCAGAGCATTGCCCTGCTCCATGTTTTGGGCACAGATTTGCTTGGTGCTGGAGCTGCTCCGTTTGTTGTTACTAGGGTCAGACCATGGCCAACCTGCTAGGTGCAGGGTTTTTTTTGGTTTTTGTGGTTTTTGTTTTTTTTTTTGCAAAACCTGCTTCCTCAGCAGCGTGTTCTTCCATGGCAGAAGGTGAAGCCCTGCAGGGGGAAGGAAGCAGGGGGCAGACGAATTCTGGTGGTTGGCAGCAGCCCCTCTCCCCTCCTCACCCACGTTGCATCGGTGCCATGAAGACACTTCTCACATAAATGGTGTGTGCCCACAGCTCCTCTGAGTCACGCTGTTAGCAGAGAGCTCATAACTCTTTGCTTTTTCAAGTACGAATGTCTTTGGAAAAGGGCATTAAATAAAACACTTGACTGAGGTCCCGGCGGTGACTAATTCCCGTGGTACGCCCCACTCTGATCTTAATCTTACTGAGCTCACTGCTGGCTGGAGGGGCTCACATGGATCCTTGCAGGGGGAGGAATACAGAAAAAGCTGAAAGTTGCACGAAAACAGCCCAAAAGGGGCAGGCACAGGCTGTGGCAATGGCATGGCAGGGACAAACCCCAGCATGCTCCCTCTGGGTGTCAGTGTTCCCTGGGGATCACTTCAGTGTGAGCTGCACTTTCAACTCAAAGCAGGGATGCAGCCCAAAGCATGGAGTGTATCAAAACCTAAAGCTTCTGCCCAAAAGTCGCTGAAAGGGTTTGAGGAGGGGGGGAAATCACTTTCCATGGAAGAGCTGGGAGGGGATTTTTCCTGCCCCAGCCAGGGCATTCCCTGTTGAGGAGGTGGCAGCTTGGAGGACTCAAACAAGGCGCCTGTGAATCTGTACTTGTAAACCTTCCACCAAGTAAAAGCTGGCAAACCCAGAGCTCTGCTGAACAATTAACCCTCCCAAGCACACCTCCCGGGCACGCTGTGAATACTGTACACCCAAACCAGGTGAAAACCCTGGGATATAGCAGTGATGCCATGACATCCGTCCCCTGCCCCAGGGACCACTGTAGACAAACCACAGCCCGCAGCAAACCTTCCCTCTGGGCTTGAAGGAGATGGATAAGTGCTAAGTTGGTCTCTTCTCATGAGTAAGAGAAGGTTTTGGAGACCTTCAAGACCTGCCTGGATGCTGTCCTGAGTAATGTGCTCTAGGCAATCCTGCTTTGGCAGAGGAGTTGGACTGGATGATCTCTAGATTCCAACTCTGACAATTCTGTGATTCCATAACAAGTGATAGGACAAGAGGAAACAGCCTCATGTGGCACCAGGGGACGTTTAGGATGGATATTAGGAAAAACTTCTACATTGAAAGGGCTATCAAGCATTGGAGCGGGCTGCCCAGGAAAGTGGTGGAATCACCATTCCTGGAGGTATCTAAAAGACAGGTAAATGTGGTGTTGAGGGATGTAGTTTAGTGATGGGTTTCTGTCAGTGTCAGATTGATGGTTGGACTCGATGATTGGAAAGGTCCCTTCCACCTAGAACATTCTATGATCTTCCCAGGGCTAGAATGAGACACTGACCTTGCCGTGCAGCTGGTGCTGAGCTCTGTGCCACCAAACAACCCTTGGCTTTGCTTGCTGCTTGCATACCAGCTAAAAACATGACCCTCAGAGGGGACTTTTGCAAGATAAAGCATCTCTTGCCACCAGCTTTGCTCTCCCCTACTTTACCTCAAAAGCCCCAGGAGCTGTGGAGCAGGAGGCAGCCTGTGTGCAGCACACGATGGAACGGCTGCAGGACTGGGCATAACTAATTAGCGCCTCTACAAAATGACATCTATTTCCACAGATGGGAAGCTGCTTCCCCCTTTTATGGCTGTTTCAGTTAATTAGTTATCTCGGAGGTTGCATTTGCATTCCCGGCTTTGTGAAACACCCTTTTGTTAAGGACTTTTCATATACTTTTATGAAGTCGGCCACTGAAACGGTCTCATTTATCTCACCAGTGACAGGCGGCGAGGCTTGCCCAGAGCTGCGTGCCAGATGCCAGGATTGTAAAAATAATGTTTGGCTCGCCTGGTGTTTGGAAAGGAGACAGAAGGTGTGGGGCTGCAAGAGGAAAGTCCCAGGCTGCTAAAGCCAAGGTCTGGATCTTGAACAACTTCTCCAAAAATGTCCAATCTGTTGCTTTTTGGGCAGCTTGCAGGAGCCTGCAGGGGAATAGGGGGGGGATACTCTTGTCACCAGCCCTGGGCATGGACATCTTCATCATCATCTGATTGGGAGCCAGAGTGTGAATATCTGATTTTCTTGAGTTTTTATCTGCTGCATCCACCCTCCAGAAGTGCTGGCGATGTGTGCGTGTCCCTGTGGGCAGGGAGGGCTCCTGCGGACACCCTAAAGTCACTGCTCCAGCTGAGCCTCCCCCAGCCATGCTGTGCATTTCCCCTCCATTAGCAAGATGATGAGCAAGAGGAGAAATAATCGATCACCGCTGTTACCACCAGGAAACGTTTGCAAAATCAATGTTTCCTCTGTTGCATAAGCAAGCAGGGCTTTTGTTGGTTGGCTGTTTTTTCAGACACTAGAAAGCATGGAAAGCGCTGGATAAGTGCAAAATACGAGGCAACAGATTTCTTCCTGGGGATGCAGGTGCCTCCTCTCCGTGCAAGGCTCTGCAAAAACTTGGAGACACCTTCCCTGGGCCACCTGCGTGTGTTTAAGGACACTGTAGGAGATGCCCAGGGGTCTTATTGCAAGTGGTATTTCCATTTACCTTCCCCTTGCCACCCTTACTTGGGGCACTGCTCACCTCCAGGTATTGCTCTGCACCAGTGATGCATGAATGTTGCTAAATGCCCCTAAAATGGAGCAGGGGAATTGGGTGTGCTTTGGCCCATTTGTGCTTTCAGTGGGTTTTGGTGTTTTATGCACTGCAGTGAGCACACCAAGGCCACAAAGCCCTATGCCAGGGGGGCATGGCTAGGTGGGCTTGGCTACCCCAGAGCATTTTCCTGGGCCCCCAAGGGATGTTATGTTGAAAAAAAGGGAATCCTGCCATTGGTTCAGACATCCCTCTGTTCCAGATGTGGGTTTCTTGGTGACAAGAAACCATTCCTTTAAACTCATACATTTCAAATTCAGAGAGCAGCCCAATTACTTGGG
>VXBJ01007791.1:836465-903391 GCA_013400055.1 Nycticryphes semicollaris | reverse complement strand
TGGGGGGCAGGGAGGGCTGGTCCCTAGAGTTTGGGGGGCGGGAGGCTCGTGGTGTGCGGACTGTGGGCGGGGGAGGTTGTGCTGCTGTTGGTAATCGGTGTGAAGGAAGTTTTACTTTAATAAAACCCTTCGGGAGGGGCTACTGGTGGTGGTGGTATGGCTCTGGGTGTTCCCCTGGAGACTGGTTAGGTTTTAGCTCTTCAGGATTTATTTCTGTTGTTTGAAGGGAATGAGACCTCACATAGTGTTAATTAGCAGCAGATTCTTCTGATGAGCTACCCTGTAGAAAATGAAAAACACTGGTTTCAGAGTTTGGGCAGCAGTTGTGTGTTTTCATGACTGGGAAACTAGAGTTTTTAATAACAGGGAGTAAAAACACCATGGAGCAATGCCAGTACCAGGTGCATCTAACAACCATGGAGTTGAGGCACCTGTGGTAGCAGATGTGTGGAGAAGCAGCAGACTCAAGGCACCTGTGGTACCCAACGCTTGTAGAAGCAGCAGACTTCTGCTGGCAACTGGTGAAGTGTTGAATCCTCTAGATTTTGTGTGAGTTCAGGCTTTGCCTGACTGCTCAGATGGAAGAAAAGGTCTTGGCCAGAAGCAGGACAATTTACAGAAGCAGTGAACCTCCAAGAGAGCAAGTGTTCTGGGAAAACTACCATAGGAGGCAAAAGCAATTCACTCAGGGACAGTTCAGCCCCAATTGGGAGCCTTATCAGGAGCTTAAAGAGGTTCTCTACAAAGACCTGAAGAAACTCACCCTCTCTGCTTTGGGTCAGCTTGCACAGGTAGGCCTGACTTTCCTGGTTCTGCTTTACAAAGAAAAGTAGGGAGGCTTTTCTTCTAAGTAAATTGCAAGCCCCTGTTTCCAGGGGAAAGGAATTGTTATTTTTGTTTAAGTAAATGTTTGAAACAGTATTCTGTGCCTTCCTGTGAATAATCACTATCTGATACAGTATTTGATGATGATACAGAGCATTTGTAAATAAAGCAGGACTATTTTGATATATATTGTGATTTGGGATCTGGTTTTTGGACTGGTCTTTAAAGCTCTTAATGAGAGCAATTAAAATGGAGCAGAGACAATAGCAGGCTAGTGAATGAAAATGAATATGCGAGGTAATGAGAATGTACTTAAGGGAAAATACTGAGGGAAAAGTAAAAAGCCTTGAAAATGGAATGAGAGGAGCCATGCTGAGGGCATGAGAGTAAAGGATGGGTTGAAAAGCAGGAGTGGTAAGTGGTGGCAGTTGAGGGGTTGGTAAAAAGTTGGGAACAAGAATGGTATAAAAAGTATTTATAATACAACTTACATAGGTAGGGATGGCTTTGGAGGTAATGGATTAATTATTTTGTACTTTACTTTGCATCTGTATTTGGGTTTCAGGAAGGTGTAAGATGATTAGCCAGCTGTGTCTGTGATATTTTAATTGCTTGTGTGGTTCTTATCTCCTGGTCTCCTTCATGCTGCATACCCTTCAACACTGTGGGTCTTGTACTCTCTCAAGTCTCTTTTAAGTCAAGCTTGAATCATTAAACCATGGGGTTAAGAACTCAGTCACTGATGCTGAGATAATCTTGCAGTGTTCTGACGCTTGTTTTCTTTTCCTCGGTGCTGTTGGCTCACACAGGAGATCTGAAGCGCTCTGAGTTTTCTGTGCTGTTTTGTGCAGAGAGCAGTTTTCTTTGTGAAAACAGAGCGAAGTCTCTCCAGCCTACTAACTGTAACATCAGTCTCTGTGACTTTGAGCCTACACTTTGCTATGTGCTTTCTAATGGAGTGCCCAAGGGATAGTGTCTGACAGCTGCAGCAGAAGCAGCGTGGTTATTATTCAGGGTAGGCAGAAAAGATTCTGTCCACCCACTACTTAATTTTCTGCTCTGATTGTGTGTGTTGCATTCAGAGCTTAAAGGTTTAGGTCAAGTGTGTTGAGCTTTAAATGGACAATGGGAGGTATTCACTTTATTTTTACATGCTACGTAAAGCAGCATCTTGCTGGCTGTCTTCATTCAGAGGCTTGTTTCCATAAATTAAGGAATATCCAGCAAGTTTTGCTACTGTTCTTATTTTAACCCTTAACTTCTAAAGCATTTTTCCTTCTGAGTATTAGAAATTGCTTTAAAGATTTTTCAACTGCAGATATACTCTTTAGACTTCTGATAATTCTAAAAATCTTAATTTGTGGTGGGTTGTTTTTGTTGTTTTGGTATTGAAAATTAATGTTGGGATTTGATCCTTAAGGGTGCTCAAACCCAGTTGGTACTCAGCTACGTAACTTGACCAAATTAGCATGATAAAACTATACAACTTGCACAGAAAATAAACTATATGTAGGTCACTAAATGTGTAGTTGTAGATTATGCTTTAGACTAATGAAACTATCAGAGGGGATATAGTCATACCCATTGTTCCTTTTTGTGGAGGGCATGGTTAAAAGCACTAGATAGTCTTGAAAATCTCATACTAGTCTTTTTTTCCCACCCTTTTCCAAAAAGGTAATTGTTAGTAAGTTGAAAAACTACATAAACGTTTCCTGGCAGCGAATCTGAGCCCCGGCTTCCCTCCATCCACAATAACCGGGAAAGGTCCAGGAATTCATGATGCTCATGCACCAACGCTATGTAAGCTGCCAGTGTACTCTGCAAAAATCTATTTGTGGTTGAGGTTTTTTTCAAATGTACTAGGAGTGTATTCCTATTGCCTAATTTTCAAATAATACTTTGTATTACTTGGTTTTTTTGCTTGATATGAGTTATTTACCTCCATTGCCACCCACACCTAGCAGTTCTCATAATATTGAATAACTGAGAAGATGGTAGATACTGCATATGCCTAATTCTAGGTGTTGTGAGACCATAACATTCCTGATAGTAAAAATCATGATCTCCGATTAATGCATTTGCAATCATCTCTGCCTTCCGAGTTACCATTTTTTCAGCCATGAGTACAGCTGATGATTTGCAATGATGGATAGCAGTAAAATTTGTAAACAAAAGATGATAAAAGCCCTGTGAATTCAACCGGACTGGAGTCTGCTAATATTTGTTGGCAAATGCTACTTTCTAAACTGATACTATTAAAAAATAGATTTTAAGAGCTGAAAATGGTACATAAAAGGGTACGGGCATAGAATGTTGTTATGTAATAATTTCACATTTAGAATGCTTTTTTTTTATATACATGATGGCAACAAATGTGTTGTGAAAACCTGTATGTTCCTGGGTGCTTTTTGTATATTTAAGTAAATTCGGTATCTGAAACGTGGAGCTGATGTTTGACCATTCTAACTGGTGCATTGGAAACTCCACTGTTCTGCAGTCACACAGAGAATGTGGCATCTGCCTGGCAGTGAAAGCACTAGGTGAAGCTGGGTCAGTGCAGTGGAAGGATTGCATTCCACTGCTACCCACTGGAAAAAAAGTAAGCCCCTTCCAAACTACTAGCAATACTGGTAAGGGATGGGGGAAGCTCAGGGAGTGTAGCATTTGTGCTTAAAAATAAAAAACCCCAAACCTGCCAGCTGAACAATTCCCCCCCAAACCTCACAGAAAAAAAGCCAAAACCCCACAACAAGGATGCTTCTGTTAACCATTCTGTATGGTATTATCCAAGCATAATTGAGTGGCCAGCTTTCACAATGATGTGGATTTTGCAACCCTTATGGTTTTAGATTGCCAGTTATCCCAATTTTTATCCTCAGTAGTGTCTTAGTATTCCCAGATGCGCTTTATACGTGGTTGCTTTCTATATATGCTATTGCTCCCTGCCACTGTCTTCACTAGAATCATAGAATGGTTGGAGTTGGATGGGATGGTCTAGTTCCAACCCCTCTACCCTGGGCAGGGAGACCTCCCACTAGACCAGGTTGTTCAAAGGCCCATTGGCAGATTCAGAAGAATCCTGACAAATTGAATGGGCCATGTATTTTAGCCAAGGTGGCTGCACTTCCCAATGGCTTTCAGGCTCTTGACTTTATCAAATTGTGTTGGGGGAGCCAGGGTAGAGTCTTCCCATGGGGCTGCCTGATTCTGCATTGTGTTAATATCAGTCCATACGCATAGTCTGAGTTAGAGCCCTTCAAGCTTTACAAATATCTGGAAGTTACTTCATTTGGTGTGAGGTTTTCTCCCCTTTCTCTCACAGGTCGGGTGCGTGTTGCAGACAGCACTGATTCATTGAAAATCAAAGATTGTAGCTATCCAGACAGTATTTTTCATTTCCTAAGTGTTCAGAGCAATGTGTTAAAGGTCTCTTTCTTATTCCTTAATAAATGGGGCATGGTGATGTTAGTCACCTTTTATCATGTTTATATAGCTGCTTTCCCTTAATTGCTGTGACAAATTCATTTGCAAAACCTTGGAGGTGGCTTGTAGATTTTTACATGAAAGAAAGGTGGCCTTTCTGACCAAGCCCTAAAAACAATTCAGGTCCACAAAGTCTTGAGTATTATTAGTGTCAAAGCCTGCTCTGTACTTGTCAAATTCTGATCAGTAATTCTGTGCTTTAGGTCACTAGATAAGATTGACAACAGCATCAGCAATGAAAGGTTTTAAGCTCAAAACTGGAGAAGAATATGGAGCAATTTCTTTCAAGAGAAATTACACTGATATTATTTGTTATTGCTGCAGTTAAAGATCTGTCAGGGTTTCCAATTTAAAACCTTGTTTTCCAGAAGGCTAAAAACATGTATTTCAAGACAGAACTTACAATGCAAAGAACCATTTTCCTTCTAACTGTCAGTTGTGAAGGTCAGTCATAATTTCTTATTGCTCTGGGAAGAGCAGGAAAATGTTAGTGGTGGGTTGTCTTCCTAGTATCACCAAACTGGAGAAACTGGTCAGGCCAGATTATACTGGTGTGGTGACTTTTCTAATGCTTTCTGAATTGAGTAACCAATATTGATCAACCCCAATCTTACAGCTGCACCAAAGAAGTGCTATGCCTGAGTCATTTTTTGAAAAAGAAAAACAAACAAAGCAACAACAAACACCTCCACCCTTTATTATAGATTTAAAAGAAGCTTCAGAAATACCTTGAAACTTCCCATTTAAAGAATGTGAAATTTCAACAAAATGCTAGTAAGAAAGAGGATAACACAGTATTTCTTTCCATTAACTGCTTGACTGGCTTTGGAGGTGAAAAGCTACGAAATACTACTTTCTTGAATATTTTTTTTCCCATATTAGCTATATGAGGTAGAATATAAGGTCAGTTATATATAAGTTCACTGGGATTGCTGTTATTCAGAAGTGCCAAAGCATTGATAGAGCTGTTCAAATTCAAGTATTCTGATAGATTGTTGGCTGGTAAAGTTGGACCCTTCCACATCTTTCTACTGCTTGCAAGAGGTGGTCTCAAAGTCTTTGTTGGTAAACATTTGTGTGTCTGTTTAACAATTAAAAAAATGTATATTTGCAGCATGAAAGTGAGAGTTTTGATATGTGCTTTGTTTTGCAAGGGTTAATTACCATTTGATTTAAGGTCTGGGTTTTTTCCTGCTTGTACTATTTCCTCAGGCTCATCATATCACATCATACCAGACTGAGCTCAGGAATTACGATGTTTACATGGGCTGGTGTCTTGGACGGAAGGGAACAAGCAAGAAACAGGAAGAGGGTACCAAAGAGATTTAGCAGTGAGAGTTATTCTTCCAGCTTCTCCAGTGATCTAAATTTATTCTTGTGCATTTCTGATTAAAAATTGGGAATGTAGAAGAGAAACACAAAGTTCTTTTTTTTTTTCTTTCTTTCTTTTTGAAGCTGTGATAGCAGTGCATGCACCTTACATGAAAATTAGTGCAAAAACTAAAAGCATTTACAAAAGTAGGTTTGTCTCTACCCTTCCATTGCAATAGCTATATAGATTGTGTCATGACTTGTGTAATCATGACTATCTGTTGCAGATTCTGAACAAAACGAATTTCCTGAGTGCAATACAATTGATGTGGAAAACTTAGAATTTTCAATAAATTCTTTCTTTCTTTTTTTTCCTCTTCTGTACTTTTTCTTGCTTTCTGAAGTCACAGCAGTTTGTAGCTGGCCATAAGCCTACATGCTAGAAATGCTCCAATGCTCAGAAAATAGGTTGTGCAAGAAAAGTCAGATTTGGAAAACCGCCCTTTATCGATTGACTATGGTTTATCACCTTGCTATTGACAAAACATTTATTAAGTACTGATAATGTAAAACACAAAAAGCAGGTGTGAGCACAGTGATTGCAATTTCAAAGTTTATAGTGTCACATTGTAAGAAAGGTTCTACTACTCGTTATGGAAAGGGAAGGGTGCATCATTTTCTCTTCTGAGAGACCTGGCTGCATGTATGCTAAGGAATGTCTGAAAGACTTTGTCATCGGCATGCGATGCTTCCATTTGAAAGTCTACATACAGTGGGTATGCAGGCATGCCTGACACTAGGTTTCCATGGAGACTTCTTCTACCTAATTAACATAGGTGGATTTGGCAGATAGTTTTTCTGTGGCTAACCTTCTCTAGTTTCTTTTCCTTGTTTTTAATAGGTAAAAGAGTGTGGTGTGTGTTGGGTTTTTTTTTTTTCCTTCTTTGGTGGTAACCAGATACAACTTGTGAGATAGTTTTGATTGAGGTGGTTTTTTCCCTTCTTTGTGGAGCAGACATACAGGGAAGTAGCTGTTCTGCCTGTGGTGGGGGGCAGAACTAACTGAGGGTGTTACCCCAACGACTTTCCTACAAACTTCATAACATCTTTCAATAACTTATATGTGCAAGCTCTCAGCGTTGTAATCATTAGGCAGGACAGAATTCATGCACATTATCCATCTGAGGTGAGAAGTTTGCTTCACTTATCATGATGAAAGCTGATGTATGTTTCCAGCTTTTTCCAGGGTAACTTCTAGCTATGAACAACTGATATTCTAGTTGTTACGTGTCTTATGGATAGTGTAGATTTCCAGTAAATAGAATGAGTTGCTCAAGTATTTTTTTTAAACTGTTAGCAAGCATAACACTACACTGCTTTTCTTTTTTAAAAACAGTAACAGATGCATTTCTAGTTGCAATAGACAAACTTGGAGAATGTTTGGAAATGGTGACTTTCTGTCTAATATATGACTTTCCTCTCACCTGTCTGAGGAGACATTGATCCACCAGACATTTGCAATATAATGGTAACATACCACTATATTGCTGCTTTTATGTACGCGTTATTAAATGTTAATAAGCCTGAATGCATAAGATTTCAGGGTGTATTAGAGAGTGGTGAATAAGCAGACTGTAGATAGCTGGGCAATAGAATAACAGAGAAGGATATAACTTCAGGTAACTCAATTAGTGGTCTGAAGCTGTTTGGTTATGTGGGAGTGCTACTAAAAGGAGACATGGAATGAAAGATAAGCAGAACCAGAACAGAGCAAATGATATAAGAAGGAAAGTTCAATTTTAGATATATTTTATCAAATTTGCATATATGCCTAAATTGCAATAGCAGGTAGTTTTCTGCCTTTTTCAACACATTATATCATATTAGACTATTAGACTGTATGCTGGCTGCTGTTGGGTTTATTAATTAAGTTCATTCTCCTCTGTTAGTCTAAGCCATAGATATGTTTCTTTTAAGTTGGGTTTAATTTTTAAGAACCCATACTAAAAATTTAAAAAAATGTCAGTTACACCATTTTTGCAGAAATCAAATCCTTATTTGTACATGTCCATGGACAAAATGGGGAAATATTACATCATAATGCGGTAGTTCTAATAAGAGTTGAACAATGCTGCCAACTGCGTGTTTGAGAATATTTAGCAGGTGTAGTGAAGCGTTTGTTGATGCAGAATTTCTGAATATAATTTTTTTTTTAATCTTTGATATGCTCTTCCACTGTAGTCACATGTCTGTTAGAAATTCTTGGCTATTTTAGAAGAGAAGCAGTCCTTCAGAGCTGAAGTAGTTGGTTTGATTATTGTTAACCATAACACTTAAGCACTTGTGTACTGAGAGTTTTGTTGAAATGTTTTTCTTCATGGCCTTGTGAGACTGACAATCGTTACCTTTCTTGTACCTTTGGAGAATGTGACATGGAAAAGTGAATTATCTTAGCTAATTGCATATGGAAAGTATAAACCTGGTATTATAGTGAAGAACTTTCTGATGCTGAGCTCTTGGTTTTTCCTGCAAGTGTTCTTGCTTTGTCTCTTAGAATGTGAAACAAAAACGGTGATACACAAATTAGACTAGAGATAGGGCATATGCTTATGAAACCATGCTTTTAAGATTGGACTTCTTTTGTTTGGTTAAGAGTGGTAGTTTTACTTTCTAACATGACTATTAAATGTTAGGTGGTACTCCTGACCTGATCCTAACTACATGAAAATATTATGTTCTATAAAAACAAAGGCTTTACAATCACTAAGTTGGTTTGGCATATCTCTGGAATAGCAGCTGACTAGTAAGCTCCACACAATCTCCATGCTATTAAGTTTCAAAACAGCCTAATCAATTTCAAAAGTTCGATTTCTGTTCGTAAAGGCTGCTTTCATAATGAATTAAGGGAAGCATATCCAATGTAATAATGCATTGTTATTAAGGTTTTCGTAAACTTGCCAAATGTCAGGCTGCTGGAACAGTCATGGTGCATTACATTTCTGTGATTACAGCTCCAGTTGTGGTTATAGCAAATTGCGTTGCTCACCTAGGTTTGGGAATTGATCTGCAATATCATGCCTAGGGCAGGAAAGAAGTGCATTACAAAGGTTACAAATCAGAGTGAATATTCAAAACGTTAGATTTTTAACAGGTTAAATGTCTGCTTCACTTAAATAGTGTGTTCAAATACTGTCTGGCTTACATAATAAAAGAAATAAACTATTCCTTGTATTTGAATATCCTAGTGGTCTACTTTTGGGAGAGAAAGGGGGAAGGCATTTTGATATTTGACTAGAATTGCTAGTTAAGAAATAAATGGTTTTTACTGTTTGAGTATGATCAGTTTAGAATTTGCAGTGGACATGAACACTTTGCAATTCATGGCTGAATTTCTGGTTCCTATTCCTTTGTGTCACTCTGATAGCACAAAGGAGCAGTAATGCTGATCTTGCCAAACACTGGTGGATTTCTGTACTGTCATGTTCAGTGGAGTTATGTTAGGAATTAATGTATCTTTACCTGAAATGTAAATGTGTTTCAGGTGGGAGAGGTGAGCTCTTTTGCGTACGTGGAACTTAGGAACCTCTGTGTGAATGTGTTTGCTAGTAGGAAGTGGTAGGTGTCTGTTTAGGGGCAGGCAAACACAAACAATGTGGAGATTTTTCTAGTCAAGAGGGGAAAAAATTAATCAGAACTGATGTAGAAATGCAGGACTAGATTTGTAGATAGGTTGGGTAGATGGGTTGTAGATAGGCACTTATTTCTAGGAACGATAATACATTTATAGATCTGTTTCACCTCCACACAAAAAGCACTTTGCAGACTGAATGTAGATGTCCTACCAACTATCTCTGATTAACTAGCAGGGTAACACTACCTGAAAGATCAGGATATAAAGTGATGAGGAATAACATATCCAGTTGAAAAAGGAGAGGTGAACTGAAGCAAGAGACAGTAGTTCGAGCAAGTCGAAGTTTAGCCAGGACACCTTACCAATTCCCCCAAACATTGCATGGCAGGGGAGGAATCATCCCTCTTGTACCGAAAAATAACAGTTTCAGGGTAAGCTGATATGAATGCAAGAATTTTAAAAACAGTTCTTAAATTGGAATATTTCCCTGTACAGGCAAAGTGAATGAAAGTATTCAGCACCGAGGGGGAAAAGCATAATAATTAAAGCTTGAGTTTGGCTTGCAGAGGAAAAAACATTTGTGTAAAATCAGATTGGTGGTGTTTTGCTTTCATCGAGACTGTAGAATGACGTCTCTTAAATTGCAAGTATTGGAACACAGCATTTTCCATGTCTAGAGTAGCTTCTCATTATTCATGAAATGCCTACAGAAAAAGTGTTGAATGCACAACAGTGATGGAGGGGAGGACTGTAAGCAGCGAGAGGAGGACATAATGGAATGTCACTACATTCCTTGTAGTATAATGTGACCTTTCCATTAAATTAACATTATGCTATTTGCACAGAAGGAGAGCTAAGATAGAGAGTATTTTTAGAGACAATAGTCAAGTTAATTAGGCAGCTATATAACTGTCAGTCTTTACATTAAGAGGACTAAAACAGAGTATGGGGAATGGAGGTACTAGCTCTAATGTTAGTTTGGATTTGGTTCATTTGGAAAAAGGAGTTACTTTGTGTTATTTGTGAAAACGAGGCTGTGACATTGTTTGAGGTATTGTAGACTGGAACCTTTTTTCCTGTGTATTGAGAGGGAGTTTTTAATTCCGTTCCTCAATGACTTAGTGCTAAAAGGTTTATGTGTCCTCTCTGCTAATCTAAGCAGATACAAAAGACAGATTCCACGGTCCTTATTGGTGTGGGTGGAATACTTACATATTTCATATGCCTGTCTATCAGCCTCAGTGGAGTAATGATGAAACAAGGCACAGTTCTTAAAGTGAAACACTGCTAGGTTTTGGTCTGCAAGCGTTTTACTTCACACACACCTAAACAGTTTCATTTAAGGATCTAAAGATGCTTCATAAAACTGTTGTGACGTTTCTGAATTTGTAAGTGCTCATTCATACACTGCATCCATTACAAATCTTCACTTTTTAAGAATGACTTTCACTTTTTAGTAAGTTTTGTTACTCATAAAAGATAAATTCTAGCTGTATTACATTGGGCTCCGGATAACAATCTGTATGCTCAACAAACAAGACTGCAAAGCTGTTAAGGTTATTTGCAGTATTTTCTCTGCTGCAATTAAAGTTAAGCTGCAGTAAATTACAGAACCCACTGAGGCCTCTGGCCGATCCCAGTCGCTGTGAGTGCACTCTGCTGTGTCTTTGGCCTTGAGCTGGTGCCTGTGGCGCTTCTGCGAGGGTGAAATCATGTCATTCCTCTTCTGTTAGAGCAGTCCTTGGACTGCAGTGCTTCAGTCTGAAATATATTTACTTTGCTAGTTTTGGCCTCTGCGCCTCATTTCTCTCCTGCAGGTACAACCATTGGTTACTGGTGATCAGATGGCCTTTGTCTTCCACACTGAGTATCCTCGTCTGGTCAGGATTCCCAGCTGGCATCACTTGGTCCCACTGTGCATCAATGTTTCTTTCCCTCTCAGTGCTTCAGGAATGCGGTGGTTTTGAACTCTCCTCTGTCTCAGTTGATTTCTCCGTCTCCCCGTCAAAGTTGTTCTTTAACTGCTTGTACCCCTTGGATCTGTTAGCTCCCCGCTCAGATCTAAAGCTGTATGTCGTCGTCTTAGATAACAAACGATCCTCATAGTTAACTGTTTGCCCTACTGTTTGGAGAGTTAAGAATATATAAAGTTAGCCTGGCAGCGATGTTCCTCTCGTTTCACCTAACCTACTGCCAGACACATACATGCATGAATACAGGGGAATAGGAAATCTGGCCATCCATAACTCTTAGGACTAGTATGTTCTTGCAGGTGTAATAATATTGGTAAGTTTGTGGGCTGGTAAAGAATGGTGTGACCGCGATTGGTTCACAGTGGTCAAGTGTGACAACCTTAAGCCAGAATGTAGTGGTGGGGTGTGCTCAGAGTGGACTGAAACAGATGGATTGTGATTCATCTGCAGCATTGTGATGGCATAACACGAGGACTGAATTTAAAGAGAGTTTATATTCCCCTTCCTAAATGTTTTCTAAAGCTGGTATTTACTGTTCTAGTTAGTGTTCATCAGTTATACCAGAGCTAGAAGTGTTTATGATTTCATACATTATATTTACTACATTGACAAAATAATTGAAAATGTACAGCAATTATTTTGTAATTAAAACCCAAACATATTCTAGTCCAATTCTATTGTGATGGTTTTAAAAACTTTAAATTGATCTCCCTCTAGTTCTGAACACGTTTTCCAAAGTGGGCAGGCTGTTCAAATAAAGGATCTGTTCATTTGTACAGAAGAAGCCTTTTCTCTAAGGGTTTTTTCAAATACATAGGATCAAGACAGTATTAGCTTAGTGCATATGGTTAAAATAGTGTCTTTTATGCTGCTTTACCTTGTTGATACTTTATATCTTAGGGTTATGTATCTATGCATTCAAGAAACTGAGAACCTTTGTAACTATAACAGAAATACATTTAACTTTTCTGTTAAGGCTTCCAGAGGGTGATAGGTTATCTACAGATACCTATCACATACCAGTTCAGGGTTGGTTTTTTTTTTTTTATTAGGTTACCCTGAAATTTTAGAAATTAATTCCTGGAGTCAGTGTTAGCTAAACTGACAGTAGATCAGAGCTGTGAGACAAATTGCTCATTACAGTTCAGGGGGTTGAATCCTCTGTGCAGACAGCTGTACTGTCACTGGAGGGTTCTCAGGCACTTCACCTGCAAGCTCTGCCTCAGCAGATGCTGCCATTGTTGGTGAATCTCATAGGTGGGTTTCTGTAAAATAAGCTCAGTTTAAACTTCATCAGAGGCATTGCTGTGTCTTGGAATTGTTATTTGTTTGGTTGGGTTTGTTGCTTGTCACCCTGTTTAGAGTTTGTGTCACTATGCAACAGCCTGAACTATAAACAATGATGTTAATCCATGAAAAATAAGAAATCAAATCTTGGCAGGATCCTACTGATCCCTATCCAGGTTTGTCAGATGAAAGCTTTATTTTTACTTTTTTGGGGGGCTTTTTCTAAAAGGTCAGCAGTATGGAAACCATTCAACTTTGGCAGTCAGAAATCACACTTGCTGATAGTGAGCTCACTTCATCTTTTGGTGAAAGCAGATAAAACAGATTTAAAAAAAAAAAAAAAAAACAAAACAGAACAAAAAAACCTGACACCAACTCAAACCAACCCACATTTTCCTAGTCACTTTGCCATTTCTATTAGCTCACCAGAAATGTTTGAATCCTTCCCTTTTAAGAAAGCTGCTTTGGTAAAATATTGTGTATGTAATTTTTTCCCCTTCATCTGTTTTACGTTCAGCTATACTCCCAAATTTATATTATCTAGGTGAGACCTGAATTGATGCATGGCAATAATTGGTAAATCAGAGCAAGTTAGTTATGTAAGATTGAGGTTTTGGGGTAAGGCTTTCCAGCACCTATTGGTTCTAACAGCAAATTGTATGAATGTAAGTCTGTGCTTTTTTGCTCTGAGGTCAGCTGGAAGACACTATTGCTTGAAAACTGATTTAATGGCAGTATGACATACAGCCTTAAAACTAATGGAATACAAAATAAGATATCAAAACAAAGACAATGCTTAAGGAGAATGGGCCACAGATGTAATGCAGTCTGTGTGTGCAGCTGGCGTGGCTATCACAAAATGCTTCTCAAAATAGCTGTCCTTTGGAAAGTCAAGTTCTGGTGGTTTAGCTGTGGTTTATTCCCTTATTTATGTGTCAGATGGTAGCAGTTTGGACTGAATTTGTTTTATTAGAAGTGTAGAGTTGTTCCTCAATATTCATAATTTACCTTTTTTTAAAGTCACGGTTAAATTGATCCAGGAATTTATTTGCAGGTAACCTAGTCAAAGCTATGCCAGAATACTTGTGAATTTAATCTGATGATCCAGCCTATGCTAGGTACAAACAAAGGGGATGTGTGTGCATGCATGCTTAAGTTTTGGTTCAAATTACAAATAGATAATAAAGGGCGAGCTTTTTCAGTTCAGCATGTTAGATCTGAAACTCATGCGGAGATGTTGGCTAAGATCTTGGTATAGATAGAAAGGGTGTTTCAAACTTTGTATCAGGATTAAAGGGTACTGTGTGATCTTGCATACAGCGTAGCAACTAAGATCCTTTTCTTGACATGTTCATCTGTCTCATGTTTATCGTGGATGGAGTTGGTGCCAGCCAGTCTGTGGATGCATATTCATTCTGCTGTTACAATATGGACCATATTTATCCTTGTCAAAATATGGATTCAGTTAGGATCTTTATTTCAGCAGATAATATGACCCTTTGACAAAAATATGCTTGAGTGAAATTAAGCAGAGGGTTCAGAATTGGGTTATTTTTTTGTTTGTAAACTTTGTACTTTCAGTTTACCCAGGGAGAATGTGCAACCATGATATACTCTTTGTTTACTCTCTGTGAAGTGTTGTTGTGGAAATATTTTAAGAAATATTTAAGCATTTTAATAATTCTGGTCTTCAACTTGCATCCAAAAATGCATGTTTGTTTTAGGGAAGCAACAGGAGTGGTTGCCTGGAAAAATAACAATGGAACTGTCAGTCCCACATTGTGACGTGCCTGTAGTGAAAAGATTACTTTTTTAGGGCTGGCAGATGCACTCAGTTCATTTTACAGGTCATTAAATTTCTCATTATACAAACTCAATCATCTGAGTTTTTAAAATATGATTCAGAATATCAAAAAACTCGACAGTGTGGAAGATAAATGTAGAAGTTTGTTTTCAAGCATAACATGGAAAAAAAAAAAGGATAAATTCCATAATAATCCTACTGTATTACTCTCACAGTCTAGCTGCTCCATATGAAGGTTACATTCTGACCTTAGGTATATCACTGCATGCTGAGTAACACCAAACAACAATTTTGGATTTGCCAGTCTGTTTAGAGATTCGGATTAATTGGTCTGCATTCTTAGAGGAGAGAATCTGTAGCAGTAATTTGTGCATTAGCATATTGTCTATCTTGATGCAGCTAGAAAACAGCATTCCTTCAAAAATGCTTTAAAGTGCTGAGATGAGGGAAGATAATTACTATTAGTAAACTTCTTTTAACATTCCTTTGTAGGATCTTGTTATTCCTAGTCACTGAGTCTTAGCTGTCTAAAAAGAAAAACACCTTTGTTCCTTCCTCCCACCTCCCTGACCTTGTAATGTTTGTTTGCCAAAAGCTCTGGATCTACTGATATCAGCTACCACTTTTGGTGGGGGGAGGGGGGGGGAAGGCAGTAGCTTTTGATAACTATTTGGCCTAAGTAAGTAATAACTCACTTAGATTTCATACTTGGAAAGCAGTCTGTTACAGCTCTCCTTCACACAAGTTTTTTTAGGAAAGCTATAGATGGGAGGAAGTGATGTTTAATCAGCTGAGCTTTCTGTTAATGCTGATTTTCCATTATTTTCTTCCACAGAAACACGAGTCACTGTGATTTCAGAATAACAACATGTACAGTGCCACTAATGAGCTGGGAAGAATAATCTTATAGGCTTAATCTTTCCCTATGTGTTTAACATTTTCTTCTCCAGCCACAATATTGCTCTCCAGTCTTTCCAACTCCTTCAGGCTGCTGTTATGTGAGGTTTAGATTTTAAAACAAAAACCAGCAAAAACCGGACCCACAGAACAGAACACATTAGCTTAAGCATTTATCCAAAGACACTGCTATTTCATTAGAATGTGTCATAGTCCCACAGTTAATTCTAAACTATCCTTCTAGATTGTCCAGAAATTAGAGTCTTGACATATCCCCAAGGATTCTCAGACCTTTGAATAAAGTAAATACAATCTTTCCCACATATTAAGACTATGTTAGACTTTATAGCTTCTTACCAAACTAGGTACATGGAGGAATTAAATGGAGTACTGCAACAGGGCTTTCGTAAGTATGTGTGGTTTTCTTAGTATAGTTCTCCAATTACAGATTGTTTGATTTACACAGAAGTCCAAGATGGATTTCTTTTGCATAATCCTGAATAGGACACTCTGTCTTCAGCAGAGGAAGAAAGTTCATTACTAAGAGACGTTTTAAAGTTTTACTGTGAAATCAGTTCATTGATGTCCATTCTTTTTACTATGTTGAGGCCTAAGTAAAGCCTGGGTGGGAGATGAAAATTATTGGATTATTTTTGTGTTCTGTGAGTATAAATATACAAGCAAAAATCACTGTGGTAAATCCAGTTATTCACAGCTTTTCTGTAGAAGAATATTTTAGCATATTCTTTGCAAGCAAATAGGGTCATGCAATCTGAAATGTACATTAATTACAGTGTTTTAGAGCTCTGATTATTGCAGTCCTAGCTCTTCAGTTGCTCACACACAAGCACCGAAACTTACTTTACTGTCATCTGAGAGTAACCAGTTTTAGTTGTGTTTTGTATTATTTTTACTTTGGTACTTTGTAGCAAAATAAATCTTAGTTTGACTGTAAATGTTAAAGTTTTGCAGATGCTGTCTGTGAGCAACCAGTGCCACAGAGCTCTGGAAGCTAAAGCATTTAATCAAACTGGTGGTTTTCCGTTGCATTACTGTTCCCAGCTTCTCTTAGCCCTGCTCATCCTCTTTAAGAAGATGTTTCTGGAAGTAACCTTGTCCGTAGATGCAGGTGTGAACCACTCCTGGGTCTGGCTGCCCAGAGATCAGAGCTTAGCTCGCTATGAGGCTTCTAACAAATCATTGTTCACATTAGAAGGCTTTCAGGCTTTGGCTGACTTAATCTTTGTGGGAAAAATAAGTATACCTCATCAGATATCCTAGAAACAAGTGCTAGGTAGGCACAAAGCTAGCTCATATAATTAGGAGTTTAACATCCAGTATTTGACTTTAAATACCAGGAAAATTCTCTAAGCCCTTTCTCCTTCCCTTTTTTTAAAATTCAAATGCAGGTGGATACAATGAATTCTAATAAACCTTACTAACATAAACTATCAAGTGTTCTGAGACATCAGTAAAGCAAAATCACCCACATAAAACTGGTGACTTTCAACTCAACTCAACATGAAAGAGGTTTTCTAAAAGAAGTTTTGAAAGTAACTGTCTCAGAAGTTGAAACAGAAGTTCTTGGGACTTGCACTGTGTGTTCTGTTCACAAGGCAAAGCTGGCCCTGCTTATGCATCCCCAATTCCATCTAGAGGTGAACGTATCCATAATTAGTTGTTCCTTCTACCAATAGTTTTCCTGTCCCAGTGCCAACTAAAAAGACTTTTCTTTCACAGTTCTGAGATCTAGTTTATTTGAAATAATGTCCTTTAGAAAACACAGCCAGCTTGCTCTTTTTTTCTGAGTCTGGCATACTGGCCCAGATGTTGTTTGAGAAAATTGTGCCAGGAAGCCTGTCATATTGTATTTTTTAATGTGTTTTTCTTTGTTGCTGGGCTTTAAAATGACTTTAGATCTTATGAAAAATGTTCACTTAACAGTCTTTGCAGAATGAGATTTTCTATTTATCAACAAAACCAGCAGAAGTGGTGCATGTCTGCTCCCAGGACCTCTCAGAGAATGCATTCTGGTAGGAATGGATGCAGTGATAATAATGGATTTGGCCTCAAATCCACTTTTTTGCTATGTGGGTTATATCAACTTGCAAGAAAAAAAAAAGACTCCAAAGCCAGTTTCTTTTACCTCAGGCTATATAGCATATCTCACTGCATTGTCTGCATTATGTTGTCACTTGAAATTTTTTTCATTGTAGGTATGACAGCGAAATAGGAATTAACACATCTTCCTGAGATTTTTTATTTTTTATTTTTTTTTTCTGGGCCAATGATGGTACTTTTTAGTAGAAGTCAGATCTGTTCTACTATAAAAATAAATAACCTTTGAGGCGCGTCCGTACTTTAATCAGGCCTATTCAAAATTTTAAGCCACATATTCCTGGGAGGAAAAACTGTGTTGTAATGTTGAATTGTCAATACATTTGAAATTCTAGCTAATGTGTCTGTGTTTTGAGAACAAAGGCACTCCGTTTGCTGGATTGATCCTTCATGACCATCCTGTCGTCTTATTGTGTAAAGGTTACACACGATCGGTATTGGTGGGACTGGAATGACATGCTACCCCTGTGTGAAGGACTTAGTTTATGCATGAGTTTAAGGTATAAGCTGGATAGAAGAGGGAGAAGGAAGTAGTTACTGTCAGGGACAGAGTGTATCTCAAAGACAGTTTACTATTTAAAAATCAGTGAGATATTTCCATCTTCCTAAACTGCCTAATTTCTTTACCGTTTTTGATTATTTTTTTTAAGACCTCTATTTTTGCTAATTGTACTTCTGTGATACATTTATTTAAGCTATTCTGAGAGCAGAGGGTAGTGTGAAGATTATTACACAGTAGTGTACTCTGTCTCAGGCTCCTGAGCCAGTTTAGCTCTTTGCAGTCCTTTGTTATTGCCAGCTGAACTAACTTCTGACTCTAAGCACCTGTGAGAAAGAAGCCAAGGAACATCCTAGAAAAAATAGTGCTTAGCTATAGGCCATCTTGATGCTGTTTCCTTGGTGCTGTGAAACTCAGTTTCTATTAAACATTAGACTTTCATGTCGAGCTAAACCAGCTCTGATGCGGAGCAGGAGAAAGCAGATGATTGCTGTCGGGGACCTTGGGAAGAGTTCGCTAATGAGTCAGTTGAACCAGTCATCTCAGCATATTTGCTATGAATCTAGATGCAGAATTCTGGAGGTGGGAAATGGCCACTCTGCTTCCCTCTGAGAACAAATCCAAGCAAAGGTCACATCAGAGTGAAATCTCTTTTACTCAGCCCATAAAATAAACAGGTTGTCTTGCTCACGTATGCCAAGACTTTAAAGGAGCTGAAACTCTGAAGATCTTAAGGTCCATGAGGAGTTGCAATAAGATAGGAAAAAAAAAAGGCAGAGGGCAAGGTGTCAACAGCACATCTGAAATCCACTTTAACTTCAGCATGTAGCATCTATGTGAAGAACAGTTGTGGAATGTTAAACTAAAAAACGATTGAGAAGAAAGGAGGAGGTTCAGAAATTTGCCTCCTTTAATGTTCTTCAGTGACAGTGACAAATGCTGTAAGATTTAGTCAGACTGTGGGAGGGAATCTAGGGCTTCACAGGCTAAGATGCGTGCTTTCAATACCTCTCTCTCCCTCTATATATTGTATGTGACCAGGGACAAGTCACTTATCTTGTTCTACCTTCATTCTTCATATATACAAAGAGGATAGTACCACTTTCCTATTTGACAAGAATGTTGTGAGAATTAATATCTTAAAGGTGGTGAACTGCTGAACTATTATAATAATGAGGACCACGTAAGTGGTATAGATAGATAAGCTTTGGAGTCTTCACTGTCACTGGATGCCATTGTAGCTGCTGTAGTCCCCCCATCTCTGCCTAGACAGAAGACTATGCCCCATCCATCACACTCGGAGCCAGCTGTGCTTAGTTACACATTTGTGACCTCCAGGTGTGAGTATTACTATTCATATTTGGGAATGAAACCAAACAAGAGGTAAGGTTTTGCCCTGTTTTATTAACATACTGACAAGAGTAAGTAAGAGCCAGCATGGTAGAAACCTTGGAAGGTCATAAGGAAAGAGGAAGTCTTAGAGTTTTTTTGGTTGTTTTTTCTTTTTTTTTATTTTTGTTTCTGATCCCTGAGTTGGGCAGTTGAAAAATCAAGGATAAAGAGTTAACGATCTTCACAGCTGAGAACAGTGAGCAGTGGCCAAAAACAACCAATAATTTATTCATGCACTGCTTGTTTATTGAACTAATATCCTTCACCCTCTTTTTTTTCTTTTTCTTCTGTAAGAGAAGTGCTTTCATTGGTCTTAACACTGCTGTGTTTTAGTTTTGTGGCAATTTTTAGCTTTAGTGTTCTTTGTCCTCTGTCAGGTGGCAGTCATCATGCTTTTTATTCCATGGCTTTTATTGATTTGGTCAAAAGTAATTAAAGAGATAATTTGTTCTCAATTACATTTCCTTGAATTTCCTGAGGCTGGTAACTCTGCTCTCCAGCTGTGTCTTCCCCCACTGCCTTCTCAAATTAACTTTGTTCTCACTATGAAATAAAACAGAATAGCATGTTCTTTTTTTGTTTGTTGCTTTTGGATTGAATAGAGACTCTGTGCTGTGGCAGATATCGATCCGATAATTTTATTAGATACTCCTGCCTTGGTTCATGAACTTTCATGTTTTTAGCATAGCATTCCAACAAGAAATCCTGTGTTAGACTAGCAGAAATAAGAAACTAATTTTTTAGAGAGGTTTATACGTGTTTCTGCTTTCTGAGTGTCCTTTGTGCCTAAAGGGTTCTTTTCAGTACTTCTGTAATCTATTTTAAACCCTACTAACTGCAAGAAGGAAGTGAGCATAGTAGAATGGGATTTTGGTGATCCAAAATGTCTTTGGGACATTTGGTCTTTTGGGGAGAAGATTTGGCAAGAACATTTGTAAATCTGACTTCAGTAGGGGAAAGTATCTAGAAAACATTAGCTAAGACTGAGCGATATTATTGTTACCAGTGTGCAACCAAAAATGTGAATGAACAGCTTTGGGAGTGTTGCCTGTACCCAGATTACTGGCATGTTGCCCAGAGGCCATGTAAATGATGGAAACAGAAGACAGAAATATAAAGAGACTGGAGAGATGTCATATAGAAGTTATATTGTTTTGCTTGGTTATTTGCATTGACTTCCAAGGACATACTTCAAAATTTTCAAATCATCTTAATGAAAAGAGTTGATGGAGACTCCAAAGATGGCAGCTCAAATGATGTAGTTGCTTCAGGGATTAAAAGTAACCGTAGAGCAAATGCACTGACAACAATGCAACTGACATTAATTTGGCCCAATTATTTTTACAAAACTTACCAGAACTAGGTAAATATTATTTGGAGGCAAGAAAATAAACAGATAATTTCCTCAAGGAATATGAGCGACAGAGGGGAATCAATTGAATATACAATACCAAGCTATTCAAGCTGGTTTTGTTATGAAAACAACAGTTTTTCTGTACATAGCCTTTCCATCACTATAATATCCGAATACTTCATAGATGTTCATGAAAGAAAAGTGTTGTTTTTCCCATTTCAGACATGGGGAGTAGAGGCACAATGAGCTGTATATCTAGTTTGTACAAAAATTCATTGTAGTCAAAGTAAAAGGCTCCTGCTAGCTGGGGTATGGTGTTAAATGTTTTATTTAGGGTGTCAGAGGTGAAATTGAATCTACTTATTCTGAATTTCATTCTGATGCTTTCACTAGGAGACAACCTTTCTTTTACTGTTCAGCTGCCTCTTTCCATTTTCCTGATGTGTCTACATTGACAGTAATGTGTTCATTGGAGTGCAGCAGGAGACCTAGCAGGACTGAAACTCCCTCGCTCATTAAAACTACCCATGGTAAAACAGTGGGATGAGTGCCCCTTTCCATCGATATCAGGATCATTTCTGATCAGGCACCAAGGAATGGAAGTTGCTGCGATAGCTCTTACCTAGTGCTCCCCTTGGCAACAGAGTCTCAACTGTGAAGTGCTTTGCATTATTGATACAGTACAGCACAACCTTAACAAATCAGGTGTCTTGTCTTTGATGCTGATGTATATTTATATCTGCCGATTTAGTTGTAGCTTAATTTCTGAAGCTGAAGCACTGAAATAGCATTACTTCTAAAGGGATCTTAATTTTCTGCAATATATTCTTAGTGAAGCCCTTTGTCTCTGGGCCTCTTGTGTTTAATTGAAAATTCTCTTTTAGTCCTGATGCCTGTTCTGTGTTCCCACATTCTAGTGAAAGGGCAGGAAGGGTCAGTATTGAGCTGCAGCAGTAAAAGAAGAAATAGGAAACAAAAAACCCCGCCTGAGTACTCGGCTGGAATAAAATTCAACATTTAGAATCCCACCTGCACAGCAGCAATAGCCAGCTCTATATGTAGTGCTTCACAAAAGCTTTCTAAATGTTTTTTGTAAAATTAAAAAATATATTTCACCAGGTCAGTCTTGCATTTTGATGGCTAAATGGTGGCTGCTTTATTTTCTACAAAACACGTTCACAGTTTGCAAATGTAATCGTAATGCTCCTATTCGAGGACCTATATTAGAAGGAAGAAGAGTGCAATAGGTGTCTCAGTCTGCTAATTTTGACAATAATACCTAAATGTAACTTGTTACATTAAAAAACTTAATAAAAACTATAGGCATTGCCAAGGAAACAGGTTCTTTCATCAGCCTAAAGAATTTGAGTGTACAACCTAAAGGCATGTTGACTGTACTTTGACTCTCCATATATAGAGATGATATCACCAACCACCAACTCAGGGTATTTCCGCAGTAAGATTTGGAGAAGAAAGTTGGAAATTCTCAAAGCTTACAGAATTATATAGATGGCAGGTTTATGAAATTGAGAGAATCATTAATAAAAGGGAGGATTTGAACAATTTTTAAACTCCAGAATTATTTAGAAGAGAAAGTGGAAGTGTTTGGAAATTGTTGCGATAAAATCTAGTGTCTGCGGGAGGTGGTTTGTGACTGAAACAAGCTATTCAAAAGTGTTTGTTCATCCAAAAATACTATGAGCCTTCAATTTTTTTTCTAAAGATGAAGAGAACACAGAAGGAGCTGTCTAAGGCAGTACGACTGGGGCTTCCTGTGTCAAACTGAAAGGGATCATCTCCAGGTGCACAGGAGCAGAGTGATAGATCATCAGATGGCATAGAGCTCCACCTACTGCAGAACTGCTGTAGTTCATTTCGCTGGAGCTGCTGGATGTGAGCTCAAGAAAAATGACTGTAATCCCCTCCATAGAAAATGTTGGGGTCATTTCCTCATGCAATATCACTTTGAGATGATGTTTCATATATTACTCTATGATTTCTGTTTGTTTTTGAAAATGATTGTTTCTTACATATGGAATTGTATGAGATTTTGTTACTTCACTATAATGAAAGCAGGAAATGATCACTTAAACAGGCCTTTTGATGGCTTAAAAACAAATTAGATGTGCTATGATGAAAGTCTTCCTAAGTTGAAAACACTAAAAAAAAAAAAAAACCAAACCAAAAATCCCAACATCCAACTCCAGAGATTGTTCAGATAGTCATGATAATATATCGTTGAATTTAACAAATTAAACATACCCATATTGTTTTCTCTGTTCATTATATCTGCACTGCAAATTAAAAAGATAGAGTTCTGCTGTTCTATAATTATGTACTGTTCCTGTTTTAAGCTCAGATTGCACCTTTTCAATATGTGACATAGTAATGAAAGATAATGTTGTGGAAAAGGAAGCTATTCCCATCTGTTTTCTGTGAGAAGGCTGATTGAATCACATCATCAATGCCTGGGTTGGAGGGGTTGGTGTCTGTGATACCTCTGTCCCTCAGCAGCAGTGCATAGGTGAGGTATGTTCCCAGCTCTCGTGAGCTGGTTGGGCAAAGGCCAGGTGCAGTGGTATGTACTGGTGCCTTGAAGCTATTGAAACATTGGGGCTATATAGGATTGTTTTGAGTATTTTTCCTCAGTTTCCTACTTGTTTGTGGGCTGCCTCAGTCATTATGTTAGAATACTGGTGTTGGCAGTTACCCGGTGGGTGAAGGAACTGTTCCTTACACTTTGAACATTTGTTCTGCTGAAATGTTACAAGGAACATAACTTTGGAAAGAATTTTCTTCCCTTTCAGTATCAACATTCCAACAAGCCAAATGCTCTGCTCCTAATGCCAGTATTTTTAAAAAATAATAATATTTCCAGGCTTTGTTCTGTTGTGCAAACGCTCTATAGCGTGGCAAGTATTTCATTCATGGCTGAGAGTCTGCTGGGCAGTCTTGCAGCCTTTTTTGTATATCAGCTCTACCCTGACTACAAGGATGCAACTTACTAAGGCCTCCAGCTTTGCTTTGCTTGGAATCAATATGTGAGCTCTTTGATCTAAAACTAGTGCAGGAAGGAATTACTGGTTTTACATCCTTATTGCCTGAGAACCATACACTGCTGAGGGATCTAAATTCTTTTATTAATCTACCTATATAATTTTTCTAGTAGGCGGGAATAAGTCTTCCTTCCACTTGAAATAACTGATGGTTGAAGGAGGACTAAAAGTGTGCTTGTGTCTGACTTCAGGGCTTTTTACGAGTCTGTGCCTTCCTTGTGGGTGAAAGCACAGATCCAAGAGTAGTGGTCTATCACAGTGTGTATCTTCGGGGAAGAGCAATTACAAGTAAGTAATTTTCTATTCCTGGTTTTGGAAATTGGATTTTCTTTTTATGTTAGACACAGCAGTCTATGTAAGAGTTTTCCAAGAGAAAAGTTACATTTTTCTAAGCATTTAAGCATAGTAATTTAGAAAGCGTGTATGCATTTTGCACAGTTGGCAGGTACTTCATATGAGAACCTATTTGTGCATCAAAGTTCCTTAGTGATATTTTAAATTTTTCTACAATAGACTAGCCATTATTTTTGCTATAGTGTGCACCTCTGTAGACAAATATTATTTGCACCACTTAATTTTAAAAATTATGACCTGCTGCAGCCTGGGTAACTATCAGTGTTTCAAACATGGCTACATGGTTTTATTCATTTATTTTTTTAGGAACCAGTGAAAAAAGATGTGCAGGAAAATCGACCCAAAGAAGTGGCTGAGGTTACTACTAATGAGGTGAGACTATTGGTGAAGCTTCAATTGAAGATGGAGTTAAAGAAGGCAACAGACAACCATCATGTTTTAATTATTCATATAGATATGTGTATGCTGAATTCAGTGTTTAAAGCCTTACTTTAGCAAAGGAACCAGCTGTTTGGTGGCATCTTGTAGGTTTTATCCTAGTAAAACTCATCCTAAAGATACCGGAGGAAAAAAAATGCTGATGGGTGAGATGCAGGGATTCTATTGTAACTTGGTGAAATAGTGTTCTGAAAATTTAGTTTAGCTGTGTTATTTCATGTGCCTATTCTAGAAGACTGACCTTTAAACCATGTTGCAATTTAGCACAGAAATAGCTAATGCATTCAAAATTACTTTTTATTTCAAAAATTCATATTTTTATTAAAGTATGTCAGTATTGCACATCCTTAGCTCTCAAAAACGTGAAGCTGAAAGGGCTGTTCCTTTGGGTGTTATGTGGGGCTGCAATAGTTAACCGTTGTTGAAGATCTAGCCTATACCTGGGTTTTCGGCCTTTACCTGGTGGGACCTTAAACTACAGTTTTAAATATTGAGTGACCTGGGGATAATTTTTCTTAAATGCCACTTTTTGGTGAGTGCAGAACAGCTGCAGTGGCGAGTCTGTTCTAATTCATTTAAGACCACCCAGGTGTATGTTCTATTTGATGTGCACTTAGGTCTGTTGTACTGCAGCACAGAATTACAGTATAGTCTATTGCTATCTATTCCAAAGCCATTTACATATAAATAAATGTTGGAGTTAAAACACATTTTAATTTCTCTGTACATATTTAACGATTCACCTGAATTTTATTTGACAATCCAACAAAAGGATTTAATTTTTCGCTGTGTGCTGTCTTTGATAACTTCAAATCTAATCCATCTCCATTCTCTCTAGAACAAAACTGATGCCAGGCAGCTGATTTGATCATAATATTTTTTTTTTTAGTAAATAGAAGAATATAGTATAAACAATAGAGAAAGGATGGTACATTTGCAATTATATGAAAACTGACAGCCAACACTAACAGGTTTTTTTAATTCTTTTTAAAAAATTTTTAAGGAAGAAAGCATAAGTGTTAGCCTGACTTCAGAATCCAGTAACACCTCACCCATCACAACACAATATTTAATTTCCTTATTTATCTAACTCAAATCACCCAGTGAGTTATTTCAAGATTTGTTGGGAGCTAACAAAGTTGACAAGTGAGATGTGGCTGTGGAAGATTGCTAAAAGGGGCAGTGGTGCCAGTTGTGTTACTGGCAGAAGCACTCTGACTTGAATATTGGAAATGTTCTACCAATACATTCATTTACCATTTTTCTCTTTTCAGTCCTTTTTTACAATTTTTTTTTATCTATATATCTCATTAATAAGAAGTCTCTTTTTTTTTGGTTTGCACTTGAAGAGAACTTTCCAGAAAGTTAAAAGCATAGGAAGAAAGAATACAATGCACACTTCTCAGAAGCTATTGTCCTTACAGAGCACGGATTGGTTCAGTGATCAAAACCAAAACACAAAAACATACATGTGCGTAAAGATCTGAAGTAAGAGTTGCAGCCTCTCTGGAGCAGGCGAGCATTTTCTCTACAGATCCAACTGACATCTGCAATGTCCTGTCACATGCTTTCCCAGGTGCATAATAAAGGATCTTCTTCATTTCCTTTAGCAGGAATTAATTTTTCTGGTCACCTTAGGACACTTAGGAAATGCATGGAACTGCCTCAAGGAACACCTCTGGCTGCGTCTCTGTCCCTGCACACCAGCACTATGCTTCCCAAAGGATAACAATTTAGCCATGCACTTTTTGCACTTTGAGCACTACCTCAATTGCATATTTCATTACTTGACACATGGAAAAAGCACTGCATGGGCACAGGATGCGATCATAATTCTTTGAAATTGATGCAGGTGTTCTCTGGAAACCCCAAGGGTACTTCTAAGCCAGGGCTAGTTCAACAACAGATTTCAGTTCCATAGCTACTCAGAAGAAAAAAATATTGCAGGCATTTTGAACAATGTACTAAGTATGTGATTTTAATTCCTTTATGTAAAATTGCTGACCCGGTTTGTACACCCTTAAATAAAGGAGAGAAATTAAACAATAAACCCATTATGTTCTGTGCTCCAGAGTCAACTATATCTGTGGAGCTTTTCTTACTGTTTAGTTTTTGAGTCTGGTTGAAGATTTTTCTGGGCTGTGACTTCTAAAAGGTTTCTCTCCCTTGCATGCTTTTGTAGTTTGTTACTGCATAAGCGCTTGCAGCAGCTGTTCCTTAAGTCTAGGCCATTGAACCTCCAATTTCCTCTTTCTGTCTTGTAGTTTAATGAAGCTCATGGGTGCTTAACTGTCTGTAAAGACCTCTGTCAAACTTGAAGTCAGCCAATGAGTTAAAAGCAGTTGGAACATACATATACATGGGCATGCACAGCGGTATCATATCCAGCTTGTTTTACATGCTTGTCAGATAACACAACGCTGTCCCAGATGATGACCATCTCAGAAAATATTTGGTGATTGAAACTGTACCCTGTATCTCTATGCTAAGCTCTTCTTAATACTGTACTCTTTCTTTTCAATTTGATCATTTTCAGTCTGATCCACTGGAACCAGTGAAGGAGCTCTCCCCAGTTAAAGAAACAGAAAAGGAGCTGAGGACTCTTAGTGAAGCTCTAGCTCACTCGAGGTAAGGAAATCCAGAGCACAGAGAAACGGGCGAGTCAAGGCTGAAGGAATATCTGGCTCTGCAGTGCTAACAGTTGGATTATAGGCGAAATAATAAATGGTACTAACAGCTTAGAAAAGATGGTTTATAAATCTTCCTTTATAGGTTTTATGTATGCTCAAAATGTTGTCAAGGATTGTTTGATAGCTGTCTGTATCAATGCTATATTGTGTTAGTGTTCTTTATAAAGACGCTTGTTGATTCTGTGTTGTCTTTTGCCTAACACAGTGCTGTGCCAAGAATAAAGTAGTCAAAAATGAGCAATGTTTGGACATCTAATGTCCACTATGTGATGGAAAATCATAATGAAAACAACTACTGTTATTATACAAGTACCTGCATGGACTCATTTGGAATTTACCAACTTGAGTCTCGGGAAGATGCTGACATGGAATCTATTCGTTCTTGTGCCCCTTCTCTGATGGGTAGTGAGCTGTTGCAACAGGACATGGATTTGGGATCATATATACACTTACAGCCAGCCAAGTTTGGACAGCAACCATTGTTTTATGGGAGGACCACAGAAAGTAGCTGAGTGTGCATGCCTTTGCTACAGAGCATCTTCTATTGCTACTGGACACAAGCTTCTGTCCCAGCACGGTATTTCTTACGGTCTCATTTTAAAAAATAAAACCAAAGGAAAACCAGGGAGGCCTATTGGGAATAGGCTTTAACATAGAGCATTTGCCCACTTAGGCACTTGTACTCTTAAATGTGCTTAGGCTGTGTTGTCACCCATGTTTCACCATTGTCACTGCAGGTGGTGCTTAAGTTGACAAGACTGAGGCTTCAAGATGTGTTCTGTTGCAATCACACATTCTGATTGCACTCCAAACTTGCCTACAGAGACCATTCACTCTATTTGCTCAGTATTAGCTTAATCAATTGCTAAGCTGCATAATAGGCCTTGCAGTTGTTGACTCTAGGGTTTTCTAAATTTTCTTGGAACCTTCTAGCTTTCTTGATGTGAGTGTTAAGCTAAGAAATGAGATTCATTTGCAACTGAAACAGCAAGCAGTAGTACAAAAAGATGATTTACATCTGGCAAGGTTTAGTAACAGCCTGCTGCAAATAAAATTGACAAATTACCACTGCCAGCCCCAGCAGGGTACAGATTGCACAAGCGTTTACAGGGTTCCTAGACATCCTAGTCAAGAGAGCACATGATATTGTATTAGCATCATATATTGAAGACAAGTTAGGTTCTTGCATTGTCTGGCTGAGATTGTAACTGCGTAAAACTCAGGGAAGTTAGGGAAAAGTAGCTTCTTTGTGTATAGTACTGTAGAGGAATCCAAGCTTGACATTTCACAATAGTGTAGTGGTTTTAAATATTCCCAAATGTTTACATGAGAGCAGTTTGTAAATTTGATACTAGTTACTCATGATAACACTAAATTTCATATTCTTCCCTCTTATACTTCTGCACTATTTTTTTTTTATTATTCACTTTGCTAACTCACTTTCAGTGAACTTTCACTTATAATGTTGTCCAAAAGTAGTAATAAACCATAAAAAAAAAAAGATGATTTGTACTTCAAAGGTTGGATAAGCCATTTTAGTGAAGCCCATTACTCTGGGTGAGGGCGGTTGTTTCCTATAACAGATGAAGTGTTTAGTCTATTTTTAACTGAAGCCACTTCTGTTTCCTGTGCCACGTTGTGGTAAATGCAGATTTGCCTTCTGCTGAATTTTTAATGGTAATGCAATCTGCAAAATTATGTTAAATGTAGAAAGATATTTTTTTTTAATTATGTGAATAGATTTGATCCTAATGTGTTTGGATATTGCATCTTTTCTCTGAGTGGTTAAAAACCCTTTCATTCCTTCTCACCTCCAGAAGTCAATGTAGCTAAAGGGACAAACAAGATTATCTTCCTTTATATACTTTATCAGCAGAATTGTCTGTTATGTCCTGATCACCTGTAGCAGCTGTACCACACCTGCCAGAGGATAGTGCTAAGTAAGCAAATACCTGCGTGATGAAGCATCTCCAACTCTGCCATCTCCTTCTAGTCCCATTACCTTAATTCACACATTCAGTTGTATTCAGAACTAGCTTTGTGTAGTTTCAAATGCCTGGGTGGAAAGGGAAGACCTAATCTTGTGCTACCAGACAAATAAATGTATATATACTTCTTACATTTACTGAGCAGTAAATGGTATATTCACACACATCTGTTTTTTGAAGATCAGCAGTTTAGCTTGGTCAAGGCTGCTTAGTACGCTCAGGAGAAATGTGCCTTTTTCCTTTTGTGTAGGCAATGGTCACTTTGATGCTAGTTTCTGGAAAGCATGATTGTCTGAATAAAATGCTCAAAGTTTACCTGTCATATCGTGTAATACCATGCAATCCTCACATTGTAATCCCAGTAGTGATCCTGTAACACACCTAATGTAATTTATTCTGCCTACTATGGCCATTAAATCATGAATCCAACATGGTTTGTATTAAGGAGTGAAGTATGATACAGTGAGTACAACTGTATTGCTGGTTTGGACCAAAGGACATGTCAGCAATACTTCTTTCAGAGTAGAGGAAAAGAGCTATTTTAGAAAAAGTTGAAAATGCCAAAGAAAAAAAGAAAGCAGAGTTTTCTTCTCTAGGGCAGCAACTTTTAATTTCAATTATAGCATTCAGGCCAGCAAAGCAGCATGCTAATCCATACTGCAGGGAGTCAGTGAATACAAATGACCTTTGTGGATTTAGTTTTTGCTGCTTTTCTTCCTCCTGATTGAAAAGGAAGACCCAGCAGTTGTCTTACTTGGACGTTAATTGATAGATATTCAGAGTAAGCAGTGTCTGTGATCTTGCAGCTTGTTTGTATGAAGGAGTAGAATGGAACAAACTGTGAGGAAGTTTGGTAATGATTGCAGTGACGTAGCACAGTAGTAGGAGTTTTAAAATTATCTCAAAAATGTTTGAAGAGTCATTACTGGAACAGACTCGGCTGCATTCATAAAGCTTTAATGTTCTATCTTACACATTAAAAACATAATTAAACTGAAGATAAACATTATAATTATGACCTCATACCTCCTCTCAGTAATGTTCTCTTAAGCTTTGAGTCCTTGTGATGCTGTAAAAGAGGATGGTGACAGAACACAGAGGTTGCTCCAATTACTCATCTTTCAGAACTCTCAGTTGCTACTCCCAAGTAGAAAGTCATACCAGCTCTTCCCTGTGGATGAGTTGTACCCAGTCACTTTAGGGAGACACTTGTCAGCTCTCAGATGTCACGTTACCTAAACGTAAAATTAAACACAGCATTAAAACGTAGGAAGGAATTTGCTTATCTTTGTGCGGCCTGAAATGAAAAACCGTTTGGGAAATCTGCAGATAATGATCATACCTCTTCCTTTGTGGATCAGTACATCTTACTTCCAGTGGAGATGGCCCATGTAGACACAAAGAAGCTCTGACTGCCTTGATTAAGTACTTCCCAATGTCAGACTTGGTGGATGGAATACAGTATGGCAGAAAAAAGAGCACCTTTGTCTTTGAGCATTCAAATATCTTTAGCTCTGAGCTAAGAATTCTGGTTTTATTTCTGTTGCCATTCTTACTAAAACTAAATGACGTTCAGCTCTGAGGGAGATCCTTTCTTATTGCTTTGTTCCAATGGCATCTGTAAAATGGAATCCAGAAATAACGTTAAATAATCCACACTTGAATGAGGATGTATTGTATGAGAGCCAAGAAAGTAGAAGTCTTTGTAACTCATAACTTGTAGAAAGCTGTAGGAACAGTTACAAAGCAAAAGGCATTACCAAAGCATGGGAATTTTGTAGTTGTTAATCCCTAATAAAAGCAGGTTGCCATAAAGCACTTCTGTAGACAACCTCAGCTCTCCAAGACCATGCAAGTGTACTGCAAATACTCTTGTTAAATGTTGCCACAAGAAATAGCACTTAAAATAAGCACATTGCTTCAGATGAGACTTGCTGAAAATACTTTCTTTGTGTGAAAAGGAGGTAGGAAAGGTGATAGAAACTGGAAACTGCAGTGACAGTCATAGGTGCCCATGTAAAAATGACACTTTGTGGTTGTCCTCAGCCGATGATGCCCAGGGACTGACAGCTTTGAGCTGCAAGCTCAAAAGGGAAGTGTTTGTGCCATCCCATGAGCCAGTCAGTTGACTCTTTCCTCGCAAAAAGGGCATGCGAAGCCTCTGCTTTACGTTTCCCATTGAGGAGAATGTTTTGCTGTGCTACTTAAATAAAACTAACTGTCAAACTTCTGGCGGTTTAACAGCATTTAACTGGCTGCTTTTTATATTTTTAAATTGGAAACTGGATGGTTCTTTAAAATGGTTCAAGTTCTCTGAAGGCAGATCTCAAAAGTCACTCTGCATGCAGAAAGCCCTGTCTCTACTAAGGCATTCTTTATGACTGCAACAACAGTCAGACTGTTACCCAAAATGCAGTTTCTCCTACTTCTTTTCCTGCTACTAGTGGCTGTGTTAGCTGACTTTCAAACAAAACAGTATAAATTTTGTGACTGAAATGGCAGCTACGACTGAAAGATATTTTTTTTTGATGGTGAGAAATGTGTTATTTTTTGGAGTTCTGGTTATGACCTTGTCTGTTCTTACCTGGGAATCTGTACCAATCATATTCTAATATATGCAGACGAAAAAGGTGTTTAGCATTTAGAGATTATGATAAGTTGTCATTCCTTAATGCATACAGGTTACTGGAAGGTGCAGTAGAGTCTCTGTGAGTAGGAAGGAGACGCAACGTAGAGTTAAGAAGCAGAAAGTGAAGGTGAACTGTTTATCTGCCAATTTTAGTTTCCAATATATTTAATACTTCATAATGTCAGTTGCTTGGAAACCAGTATTTTGTGCCCTTTTGCTGCTTGGCAGAAATCACTCTAATTGGCATGTTTCTGGCACTGTCACTGCTGGCAGTTTGCAGTGGTTTTTTTTTCCAGAAGCACAAATTTTCTTTCACATGAATGATGGCTCACATTAATTAGACAGCAGTCATGGGCAAAGACAACCATTTAAGTGTGTGGATGTATGAATCATTATCTCTATCATCAATCATTGGAAAGACTGCTGTTCCCATCAACACTTCTGCCTTTCCAGGCTGTTCCTTTGAGTCTCAATCTCCTTTCCTTTTGTGCAACAATATGTTTGTTTACATTTGAAATTTTGTAAGTGGAAGTAGTTCACTGCTTATAAGACTTTACTGTCTACCTAAACACAACAATCTACTCCTATGTATTCTGATACAAAATGACACATTGTCACTGAATGTTTGAACAAAGTTAACACTTAAATACATTTTCCATTATTTAGTAGTAAAACATCCTTGTCTGTAAATGCCTTTATGTGGTAAGGCAAAACACTAGATTGTGAGGATTGGTTTTCACTTTCACGTGAAAATTCTGAGCCAGCAGTATTTCCTGGTAGAAGATGATCAGGGAGCTCTGAAGTTCCACTTAAGCAGTGACTTTTTATCAGTAATATGAACATAAAGTTACCATCATACATTCTCACAGCAAGAAAATAGAAAGCCCAGATGATTATTTTTTTTCTTTTGAGGTTTTAGTAGTAGTTCCCCCACAGCTTTTTTGGAAAAGAATTTAAAGCAAAGCCTTGACATCATACAGATTTATTTTTCTGCCCATTTTCAGTACGAAGCTGTCGTCTCTGTGCTGCTTTGGATCTACTTTTCCCACTCGCCTTTGTTTGTGGGCTTCTCTGAAGACAGCAAAAGCTGGAAACCTAAATGTGCCTAACCAGCAAAAAACCCTTTTATATGAATATTAACAGAAATGGGAGTTCCAGCCTGGCACAAGTGGAGGGAGGAGTGTGTATGTGCACGTTCTTGTGTTCTGGGACGACTTAAAAGAGAAATTGCTGCCCTCCATTCTAGGTTGAGAAAAACACATTTCCAGCTGAAAATTGCCAGGTTTTTCATAGGCTGGGTTTTGTACCTCCAGGTAGCCAAATATGTTTGTGCTTCTCAATGTTAGAGAACCTCTTACTCGTTTTCAAAGGAGAGGTTCTCTCTCATTTCACAAAGGAAGCATCATCTTCTGTATTTTAATGTTCTTATAGCTAATTGAAAACCACTCTGAGAAATCTTTAAATATGCAGTAATACACAAATGCATTCACCTGGTGACAGCTTTTAGGTGTGTGGGGGGTGGTGGTGGTGTGTGAGTTGACATTTCTTGTTGCACAACCTTCTGTGAACTTACCACGAATTTACTTGTGTCTTATTTTAACTTAACTTCTTTCATGACTTATTTTACGGTCAGATTTTTCATGTATTTTTCCCATTATGCAGATCCTGATTTTCTTTTTTAAACAGAGACATTTGAGTACAGGATATTGTGCTTTTCTGCAGGAGAATAAAATGTGAGTTGAAATAATGTGGGTATTCCAGATTGCTTGTTTGTCTTTAACTACACAAGACAGATGTTGATGTGGTGCTGCTTTAGTTCCTTGCCAGAATGGTTAATGGTTCAGTATGGTAAATGAGCGCTTATGTCTGAGTTTCTGTGGGTTAGTAATTGCATTTAATAGATTTTAAAGTCATTATCATCTGGTCTTCACTGAATTTAAGATGACTAGGTGTATGAATATTTAACCATTTGGTCCTTACCGTGTAATTAATTACTTAGCCATTAATCAGGACTAGTAACGGTGCATTCCTGATTCTCCATTGCCTCATGTAGATACGTTTTTATCTCTAATTTGGCTGTAAACAGTACCAAAGCAGAATTCATAATTAATATACATTAGTATGTACATATTAATTGTGAACAGTTGCAAGCTTTTTCTATCCACATGCTGTTTTCAGGATATGACCTGAATGCAGAGCTCAGTGGTAGGACTTGCTAGCTCAGGCTCACTATGATATAAATTTCACTGCAGGGCTTTTGGTAATTTCAGAAGTTGGATGGTGTATGCACCCTGGAATATTTCACTGAGTATATTTTAAGTGAGCAATGCACTAATTCTCGTTTCCAATAAGATTGCCTTACATCACTCAGCAAAGGTGTGAAGCATTCTTAATGAAAATAAATTTGGCATAGATATACGTTACAATACTGAATGTAAAGCACTAAAGAACTGAGTGAAATGATCAGCAGGCTCCACTATTTACTGGTAAGAGTATGAGACAGATTCTCCACTGGTATAAATCAGTATCACTGTTGACAATTTACAAGGAATGCAGAATTTGCTCTCCTATTGTTCTGTGTGTGCATTGTAAACAAGAAAAGCCCTGTGTGCATATGGATTTTCTTTTATCTTGGTGTTTCCTGCTGTTCTGTAATTATTAGCTATTTAGGTGTTACAGCATCTTGTCAGAAAGTTAAGGGACGTGAGATTACTTCAGCTGTTAGAAAGCAGCAATGGCTCAAATAGGGTCTGATGTGTGTTAATGCACATACACACAACATAGTTTTGGGGATAACTGGAATGATTAAAAGTGTCCTGTTCCAACTGAAACAGTAGTGAGGACAGTAATATTTAATCAGTTGAAATCTGATGAGAATACAGGTGTTACCATAGGATCTTTAATAACTTCAGGTTACCAGAACTTCCTTTTTGTTATATGTTCGAAAAGACAGACTCCAGTGTCACAGTGCTCCTAAAACTAGGGAAGCTGGTTTACCTGTGTTTTCTGTAGTTTCAAAGTTATTGCCTTCTGTGCTTTCTGTTTTATACAGAAATGGGTTGGGTTTGTATTACTTTTTCTGCTATGGAAAGTATTTACTCAGAATGCTTTTAAAGTGGTAGTGTGCGTAAAATTCTATTTGCTTTTCTGTTTCATAAAAACTGTTTCATAGACACGTAGTTATTTTACTTGCAGCTCACAATATTTTTTCACTGTGATCATAATATAATGTTTAGCCTTAGAGAGAGAGAATCAAGCTGGTACAGAGTGCCACTTCTTTGCACCGCAGGGAATGGGACCGAGGGCGATTAGCAGGAAGAGCTGATGAGACTGAAGTAACCTCTGCATTGAACACGTTTGCTTAGTATGAGGGACAGCTACATGGGTGTCTGTCTTCTGCCCATCTTTTCAGCAGTTCTGTTCCTGCTGGAATGATACCAACTTTGTTGTGCAAGGATTTGGCATCACATGTTTAGGAGCGCATGTCTCCCACTGAGATTGCATACACAGTAGATGGGAGGTTCTCAACTGTAAATTTTTTTTCTGGGACAAATACATCCTTAGAATGATTCCTTTGAGTTTAGTGAAAATGACGCAGTGCACTTAAACGTGGTATATTTAAACAGGATGTAAAAAAACATTATAAATACCTAGCTTGTCTTTACCCTCATGGAAAGGTTTCTGGCATTATTATTATAGCTTCCTAATGTCTTTCTAGCACCTAAATCATAATTAAGACCAATTTATTATTTCCTTTTAATTTTGTGAGTCATTTCTTACTCAAAGAAAGGCACCAAGAATCCCACATCTTAGCAGAGAAAGTTCAGTTCTTCAATGGCCTTCTCTTACCATTATCTGATGACCTTGAGTTCCTAAAGAGTAATTTATTTAAGTATGTGTTACACCAAGCACTGAAACGATGCTTGCGACTAATTTTCTGTATGTGGGTTACTCCCTTGTCTATGTCATTGAACCTTCTATACTAATATACTCTGGTAGAGAAAACTTGAAGTATCCCATGATACAACATGACTGCTTGGGAAACTCTTCTAATTTTCATGCTGATAAAGATATTAACTTAAAAAAATAGAGAAATCCTTTTGTCTAAACGGCAGTTGAAAAGCTGTGTCACGACTACAGTTGACTGAAGCTCAATTACTTTAATAAATGTATTCCAAATTTCATCTTGATTACATTTGCATTTTAATGAATGCTTCTCACCTACTTGTCAAATAGGCAGCCCAGGTAAATTTATTAAGTTATTGTGTAATCAGGGTGTTGTGATGCCAGAATTTAAATGGAGAAATATGTGATGTCCTATTCCAGCAATATACTGTAAATTTCTAGTGCAGAAAAGTACCTTGGTCACCTCTGTATTGCAAGCTTGGATTTATTTTACTGTCTTCTGACAGGAGTCCATGAACCTTTAGGGTCATTCATGAAATCCCACAAATAATTCTGTGGAATTATGAAAGGAATTTTTTTTGGGGGGGTTGTGGGGTTTTTTTGTTTGTTTGTCTTTTAAACCTCTGTTGTCATCGTAGAGGGAGTGCATTATAGTTTCTTCTTTATGTTCTTCTGCAGTAATATTCTGCCTGTTATCTTCACTGGCAGCTTCCCAGTTACTAATAATACAGCCTTCTGACAGCAAGTGGAATTTAGCAGCTAACAGGTAGCTTCAGGGCAGTGCCTGTCAGGCTGTGACAACTGAGTTAAGACAGTGAGGGGCCCAGTGGTCAATTGGCTGTTATAAATTAGAATTAGGCAGGGAGTTTTTAAACCAAGTAGGGGTCAAAGTGATGCTGAGTTCAAGACAACCAATAGTTAACCTGTGCAGTGCTGAATGACATAAGGGAAAGATCTCCCAGTTCGTATTGTTATCATATTGCAGAGGGGAATAGTAATGTTGAACTCTTGAATATAGAAGAACGTGAAATCTCTATTAAAAATCGAATTGGTGGGCATGTAGAGGAATTGGTCAATTTGGTAGTGTGTCTTTAGTACACAGACCAACTTGTTATGATTTTTGGCAGGTATCATGTGAATTCTGTGAAGCCAGGTGGAGAATACTTTCATATAATTCACCAAGAAGCACTGGAGAGGGAGAACACACTGAAGGCAGCTCAGCAGGCTCAGCACACGAGATGGAGAACTGAGTTCCAGCCACCCAAATTCTCCTCTGATGCGGAGGATTCAGAGGAAGATATAAGCACGTGAGTCAACTCAGAGGACTTTTGGTGGTCTGAGGGCAGCGGTTTTAAAAGGTGACAATTTTCAGTTCCTGTCATTACTTGGTACTGAGTCAGAATATCGCTACTTGTGTGAAATGGAAAAAGAAAATGCTAAAAATCTGAGCAGGTGTAAACTTAGCAAGCATGGGGGAAAAATGCTTGAGGTGCTGTTTAACAGGGAGGAAGTTTAATCAGCAGAAGGTTAGTGAACACAGAAGAGGTTTCATAGCCAGCTCAGGACTGACTCTCTGAGGAGAGGAGGAGGAGGCCTGGTGAGTTTGTGTTTGCTTTTGTTCCCACAATGGGACAGTAGCATTGAGAATAATAAAGAATTGCCGTCAGCAGAATGAGTTGGCCTGTCTTGCAGAGTGGGTTTCTTCATGAGTTCAGACTTATTACCCTACTCCCTTCTTCAGGTTTCTCTCCATATGATCGTTAGCCTACAATCCTTTGGCTCACACTGGTCTCTTCAGTGCATCTCTAATGCCTGTTGTAATGCTGTCATTGCCTTCTATCTGTCAACACTCACTGGGTGATGAGATGGTTAAACAGAATCATAGAAAGGTTCGGATTGGAAAGGACCTTAAAGATCATAAAGTTTGTGTGGGCAGGGACGCCTCCCACTAGACCAGGTGTATTTGTTGAGCAAATACTTTCTTAGCAGGACAGAGTAGCTCTTCTAGAGGTTACACACCTTTGGAGCCTTATTGTATCAAAAGCTCATCCATCTCTGACAAAGTCTTTTCTCATTGGTTTGCTGTGGCTTTTGTCGCTCCCAGTTACCAGCCTCCTCTCATTCACTTTTCTTCCATGAACTAACTCTCAACTTAGAAAACTCAGGTTTCAGAGTCAGACGAGATGCGCATCATGCTTTCATGCTCTTCTCATAAAGTGGGAACACAACATATAACCACTATTTAAAAATAAGAAATAAAACCTTTCCTATTAATATGAAACCCACACCAAAAACCAAACAAGCAGCACAGACAGGCTGAGAGATTCTGAACAGAATTTGAGAGGCACATCGTGAAATTCTGGTGCCGTGTGTGTAATCCCTATGACACCGTTGGTGTGATACCAACACCAACAAGTGTAATGGACTGGAAGCAGCACCTCAGTCACCTTTTTGCATCCACCCCCACATTTGATTTCACATAAATACTTAATTGCTAATAATAAAAAGTAGTATAAATATGTAAATGGTACTAATACCATATTTATAGTTCACACAGTATCATAAATATATTAGACAACTAATAATTATATATCCTTGTAAACATAAGTATCGAGATTGTAATATTAATAAATGATAATAAATGCAGTAATTCACAATTTAGAAATACACCTAAATATTATTTTTTTTACGTAAGGAGGAGAAGAGGGAGAGTGATGATATGAACACTAGAAACAGTTTTAATGGCTCTGCCTTCATTTCACATACTCCTTTTTAACTTCAGTCTTGTCCTTTCCCACAGGTGCTCCCTAAGGAAGTCTGGGAAGAAGAAAAAAAAGATAACCTTACGCTCTTTCACTCCTGTTTATACCAGTGTCTTGATTCAAAGCTTTCCTGGAGCAAAAAGGTGTATTTGAAGGCAGATTTATGTCTTGCCCTCCTTGATAGGATATAAATGGAATTCAAAGCACCACAAACTCATAACACATATACCTAGAGCCACTGTTCAACTGGTAAACACATATCCTGAGAATTGCCAGAGTTTACAGTGAAATAGTCTGTCTTTAGTAGCAACTGGTGATTTCTAACTTTAAAGGATTGAATCCTATGAGTTACTGAAAACTCCGTTTGTGTGTGTACACAAACATATGTCATTTGCCTTGTTGATCTTCACTCAGCAAATTCTGAGTTGCATAAAATTTGATTATGTGATTTCGCTTTCAAGATTAGGCTCACTTGAAGGAAAGGCTGTCAAAATAAAAATTTAATTTGCCTACTTAAAAAAACAAACTAGGCCTATGAAAGAGGGGGTGAAGAGAATGTGTGTACCATGTACACGTGTGTATATTTCATGTTAGTGACTAACACAAAATATCTGTACTGTTCTAAGTTCACTGACCCAATTGATCACCAAAAGTGTCTTTATATGTTTACATTTGCATATGGAATAAGCTAAAATGCCAAGTTCAGAAATCTTAGTTCCAAAAAAGGTGGGTCCGACGTTTTAGACTCACATGCTGCTTTTTCTTAATGCAAAACTTAGAAACTACTGTAGAATTCAAAAACTGTAAGAATCCATATCATAAAGGAATTAATGCTGGAATCCTCATAGATGTGAAAGCATTGAGCACATCACCACAATAACTCCACTGAAAATTTCATATCCAAAAATATCCTCTCAGGGTTCATAGTTATGTGTCAACATTACAAAAATTTTGAGAGGTGTCTAGAATTCACTGGAACAATAAAAAAAATCTGCTACAGAAATGCTTAGGTTTATCTATTTCTGCCAACACGATGCCAGTTTGACTGTTTCCCTGACTCTATAGTGTAACACATTTGTTTCTCTTTGCAGTGAACACCTTTTCCGACAGCTCTGTGCCATACACTGGCTTTTGGAAGCTTTGACTCTTGAATCCAACAATTCGATGCGCTCTATATTCACCTGTTGGAATCCAACGTATGTGTGTGAAGTGTGATAGTAGATGGAATGAGGAGTTTGTGATCTTTTGTCCTTTATATGCGCTTTTTCTTTTCTTTGAAGTAATAATTATTTGAGTGAGAACTTATTAATTCTGTGCCATTCAGCATAAACAAATTTTACATTGACTTTGCCTCTGTGCAGTCAGCAGGAAGTCATACAGTCAAATCACCATGCTGTGCTCCTCTGTTACAGTAAGTTGTAGAGTCAGGAGAAAACACTGAGCTATCCTAGCCAAATTTAGTTGTTTTCTTTCCTTTTTTTCCTTCTGGTTAATAATTATGCAAATTAAATACATGTAGTAATATATGTATGTATATTCCCACAGCCTTTCTTTAGAGTGTTATCCCAGTGAACTCAACAGGAATTCCAGATACATTATAATTATAGAACACAGCCAGCTATTAAGTGATATTTAATAGCTGGTTTTAGTCTGTCAATTCTGTATGACAGTGATGGGTACTTGTAAAAGAAGCATTGCTTCTGAACTTTTATACTGTTAAAAGTAAATATTAATTTAAGTTCTCCACCTTTTTAGTCAATTAATCACATTGACATAACATGTATTTAAATTATTCATGAGTGTTTGGAAAAACTGTCAACAGTTTATACTCTGATTTGCAGGACAGAGCTTTTCAAAGCTGCTCTGTTTTCTCTGTGTATTCTCAGTGAAGACAAACCATGCCTGTGTATAACAGAGGTGGCAGAGTAGCATTATATAGAATTACCTGATAAATTGAAGAGGAGAATGAGTCCAGTGTGTATTATGGATGGGTGTTTCACCCCTATACATATGAGAACCAACCAATAGACTGGAATAAGAGAATTTGCCAGCAGGTCTCACAGATATAGGTTTAGAGCAGAGTATAAATGCGTAAGCCTCTGCATTAATGTCCAAGTTTGAAAGTAATGCAATTGCTTGTTGTGTACTTCCTTCTGCTCTCTCCTGCTGTCTCTAACCACCACTCCTCTCCTTCAGTGTCATCTGAACTAACCTGCATACATGCGTACTTCATTACACAATAACTATGAAAAATTAGGCTTACGTTTAGATCATATAGTCTCATTAGATCATATAGATCATGAGCACTAAGAGATTTAATTTTTTAAATGTGGCAAAGGAAGCAAGCTTTGTAAAACCTTTGATTAGGTGTGGACTGAGTGATGAGACTGCCTCAGCAGTGACCTGTTACACCACTGCTGCAAGGGCTGCAGCTTCCACCTTCACCTTTGTCAATGCGATGTAATGTTTAAATTGTTGGACCAATAAAGGTCTTCGTTTAGCCAATAGCTAAAAAAAATAATCAAACTTGTATGGACCTGTTATAATTTCTGTCCATGAAATCTTGCTCTACTGGATGAAATTCTTCAATATTTGCACAGAGGAAGCTGAGAGTATAATCTGGCCCAGTGCATGCCTGATAGGTTGTAGAATGACTGTGCTTTTTTTAGGTTGTTCTTCACTTGTGGCTGTAACTTACTCATGGCTTATAGACCTTGCATTGTCTTTCCATTTCTGATAAGCAAAGATATAGTAGCGGTTAGCCACCATTTACTCTCCCGTTTATTGAATTTTTTAAAACAACTCAGAATGCAAGACTCTGAAAATGGAAAACTAATTAAATTGTTTTCACTTAGGGACCCTGGTGGCTGTAAAAAAACAGCAAAAGAAATCGAAGAGGAAAAGTCAGTAAAGTACATGTGGGAGCTCTATATTACGAACACAAAGGTAACTTCATTGTTCATTTCTTCCTTGGGACGTAATCCAACTTTTCAAGTGTTTGTTTTGTTGCTTAATTGAACTCCCTGATACCACATTTTATGCTCTGGGCCTTGTGGCAGCAGAGTACTTGTCTGTCTAGGTTTTGAAGAATAACAGTTTGATCCTAGGTAACGGGAAGAGCAGTGTGTAGCTGATTGAAATTGGTGATAAGTACTGATGTGGGAAGAATGAAAAAATCAGCTGAAACACAACCAGCCTCTTGTTTGCTTTTGCCTCCTTTTTATCAGCCAGAGTTAGATAGAAGCAGTTGTTGACACAAATAGGTCTTTTTCAGTGAAATGGGGATTTCGGACTGGTATCCTAGAGACCTTATTCTACTAAGTCTAGTCATGATTTGTTTGATTGCCTTTTTACACAGAATTTAAAGCTAAATTTGGAGACAAATTCCAAATGTTGAGGCCTTTAAAGAAGCAGAATTCACTTGCCAAATTCAAAGCAAAGCCAAGGAAAGGACAAAATAAGTGATTCAGATGAAATCCTTTTAAAAGAGAAAGAGAGTTAATACTTCAGAGGAAATTAAACACTAGAAAATTATTTGTAATTCTTGGTAACTGTTTTATGATCTTTCTGAAACCACAGAAAGACTTTCTTTTTGAAACTGTTGAGGTGATGGGAGGAAAATGAACGGGGAATGAGTGATGCTCAGGAGTATAACTAGGAGAACTCAATAAAGAACCAGTGGGTTTCTCACTCTGTAGCATGTCTTACATTTTGATCTTCTGCAGTTTGCTTAAGCTTTTTCTTCCTTGCTCTGCCCCCTATACAGCTAAATTAAACAAGTTTTGTGAAGTGCTTTTAGAACCCTGGGTGAGGCACTTTTAGAAATATGAGCTGTTGTTACATGCAGGCTATTTTATCTCGTTATTTTTCAACACCTGCAGCTGGTACCTTCATGACATAATTAAAATGATTCAATACAAGATTGTGATTTCTGCTGGGGAATAAGCAGCAAAAGTTATGGAACTTCTAAAAGACAAAGACTGTGTTTTTATGCAAATACTCCTCCTGCTGTTAGCAAACAGGGAAAGTCAGTAAGTCACATAAATAACAGAGTTGGGTCTAAATAAGAGGCTTGCTGATTTTTTCCATACAGTCTTACCAGTTCTTTAAAGTCAGGTCCAAATCAACATGAGCAGAAGAAACCAAAGTGCGTGTCAGTCTTGATGTGTCTTTTAGCATTTGCATTAATGAGGCTTTTATATTTCTTTCCTCCCTGAATTAATGGCAATTTCCTTTGTGTCATTGACACTAATATTACTTGACTCTGCTTTTTGTATTTGATATGAAACTTCTAGTGGACCTGTTCATGGACACTTGCTTTATAACACGTGTTGTTCTCATTATCAAACTTGCAGAATTCACTCTGCTTTTAGACTTTAGTTTTACATTCCTGTCACAAGATACTCATTTGCCAGGTTATTGGGTGTTGAGAGGAGCATTGAACATCTAGCAAACCACTTTGACCCATTCTTCCCTATACAAGAGAAGGTTGCTCTATTACCAACTCTCTCTTCATCTGCAGTGTTACTTGTTTACAAATTAGCTTGATACATTGGCATTAATGCTACAGCAGAGGAATATTGAAGAAAGATAAAAAAAATGAAGAAGGTCCTACTCAAGATATCACTAGTTTGTCTGAAGTCACTGGAGAAAAATCTATGAGGTTACAGGAGGATCTAATATTGGAAATAGTTACATAAATACGATTCTTTGTTGTCAAATTGCTACAGAAAACCCCTCCTTTCTATTTATTTTTTTCTTCTGTGTACAGAAATACACCTGGAAAGCACGAATCGGTGCACTTAGCAGGAAGATAAACAAGGCGTGTATTCCGAGCATCATACAGCTTAGCCGGCAGTCATCTCCTGGTGGTCAAACCCCTGCTGGCAGTGAACCTTCCTCTGTACCTTGCTCTGAAGACAATGTCAAGATTAATGTAGCTTCATCTGATGTCATGAGTGAGTCAGCACAAGCTAAAGAACAACAGCCTCTTTTCCACTGTGAGTTACCTTTCGTGACTGCCACTATCAAATGGATTTGCTTTCAGTGTTACGAAGGAGAACTTATGTCAAAGACACTGCTAGATGTACCAATCTATTTCTCTTCAGGCATATGGAACTTTGTACTAGTCTGTGCCCTCCCCATTAGCAAATTGGTTTAAAGACAATATAATCCCATGTGAATATTGAGCAAGAGTTTTAATTAACACTCAGTTACAGCAGATGTATAATCAAACTGTTGTACAGTTGTACAACTGTAAATTAGATTGTTTAGACACTGTTGCTGTGGAATGCTTATATAAATTTGATTTTTCAGTGCTGTTGGCTGAGTGAGGACCTGTACTAGTCCAGTTTAAATGTCACATCGTGCTGACAAAGGTACATGTGGAAGCTGCAGTCCTTGCAGCTGAGGTATAACAACAGGTCACCGCTGAGCTAGTGTCATTTAATATTCAGTCCACATCTAATTAGTGAAAGGCTTTAGAAATCTGGTTAGTGTTCTAAGCTTTTTTCCTTTGTTATATTAAAAAAAAAAAAAGAAGCCAAACCCAACTCTTTGTGTGTAGGCAGAGACTACGTGATCTAAACGTAAGCCTAATTTTTCATAGTTACTGTGTAAAGAAGAATGTGTGTATGCAGATCAGGTCAAACGACATACATTTTCTTCACACTGCAAAGTAAAATGCAAGACTTGCATCTAAGAGATTAATCACCAGCAGGATTTTACCCCCAGAGCTTTCCAGCCAACAGTCTAGCTTTGAGCTCTCAGTCAAGAACACATTTTTAAAAGAGGAGGTATAAATATTTTTGCAAGTGATCTTCATTATAAAACTTATACCTGAATCTTTGGCTTTTCTTTGGCACCGAGCAACATATTTTCAATTGATATATTGTTGTTAGACCCCTGCAAAACAGATAAATGTTAGTGCCCCGTTTCACAGATAATTAAGACATAGAAATCAAGGTCAAGTGAAATTACTATGTTTTTCTGTGCTGTTTTTCTCTTTTCTAATTAATACCTGACTAGAGGTATTAATACCTGACCTTACTGACTATAGAGGTTAATATTTTGAAAAATATTGTGAATATGGACAAGCTTGAATATTTGTTTTCACAGTTTCTCCAGGTGGGCAATTGGGACAGGTTCTAGTGCTACAAAGCGGAGGGCAGAAAGATATTGCACCCTCTGTTTTCGTTGACCAAACAAAAAGAGAAGCCGTATCTTTGTGGTATTAGCCCTGGTTTTGCTTTCTGTCATCTCCCTCCCAAATCTGCCAACAGGGCTGCTGATTTCAGGCTGGCTTTAGACAACTCAGCACATCCTGGAGAAAACATCAAATGCAGCCTCTGCTTTGTGTAGGGCTCTTCTCCCAAGACACTGTGATCTGCAGAGCAGATGGGGTTCAGAAATCCAGCTACTCAATCTGCCCAAATGGTAACCATAAATGGAAAGGACTGGGTTCTTCTAAGAAGGGCTCTGACCCTGCCTGCCAAGAACAGATGAGATTTGTGTGCAGCCATAACTCAGTTTGATACAAGCAGGAAGCCTCTGCTCAATGTTGGGTTCCAGACTCTGTGGGGATGTCATTCTTTGTATTCAAACTGCTCTAGAAGGTCCAGTGCTGTAGCCAGCATCTGCCAGGCTTATGATATGAGATGAGTAAGGGTCACAGTGGAACCATCGCTAGAACCAGTCAGTGCTAGAGCTTAGGAATTTCTGACTGGGACCTTGGAACTCTTGAAACTCACCTGGCTACCACTAGTAGAACATCCTCATTATAAGCATGGTTCTTAACATTTTAGCCCATTAGCTGGTGCCTGGCTACTTGTTCCATCCATGTCTTGCACTTATAAATGCGCAGTGCGGCATCCTGTACTTCTAACAAGTATGAATAGTTTGTGCTGGTATTTAACAGTCAACATTGAGCAGTCATTTTCTCTTATATTTTACATGGTGCTTCACAAAAATGTTGGAAAGAGGACCTTTTGAATTTGGGAATTACAACTTCAAGGTGATGAGTGCTCAGTAAATTGTCAATTATTACCATGTAGGGCCTATTGAGCACCTCAAAGGATGACATAGAATTTGACAGCTAATACCAGGATTTTTAACAACAAATGTGACAGTTGTGTTTTGTACTGAGTGATTAGAGGGAATAGCGCAGAGAAGATGGCCCTCTCGGTGTCTCTCCAGGGCTTTGGCATCAAAGCAGGAATGAAACAGCAGCGGGAAAGAAAACAAAGATGTCAATTTGAAGGAAAAACAGTGAGTTAAATTGGCTTTCTAGGTATTCGAGGGAGAGGAGAATATAAGCATTCACATTACAGTCGGAAGGCAGAAAGAGTAAAGAGTATTGTTATTAGTGAGAGAGATCTGCTCAATGGAGTGGGAGATAATATGGAGACAACAGCGGATAAAGGGCTACTTGAGGATGTGTCTTGTTAGTGGGTGCTGGTAAGGAGACGCAGAGACGTAATTAGATACCTACTGAAGTTAAATAAATTCCATGTGACATTAAAAAGAAGAATGGCAAAGTGATAAAGTAGACTTAGAAATTCAGAAGTCTTGACAGTTATGCCAGTAGAATGCCAGCAGCACAGTACAGGACCTCAAATGCTTTTTTGCATAGTTTTTTCAAAGCTACCTGTTTTTCTAATATGCTATTTTAATAAGCATCTAATGTAGTATCCTCCACTTGATGGTTTTTGTTTTTTTTTTTCACAGCTGAAAGAGCAAAGCTTATATTTTTAAAAGTGATTAATGAATTGGGTGTGTTCATATTTGGGTACCTACCTTAAAACCTCCTTAAAAATCTGTGCTTTTTTTTGAAGAAACTTTAATTTTTAGAAATACTAAATAGCAGCTTTTTCTAGGATATCTCATTCAGGCCAGCATATATGGCATCCTTTTTGCAAGGAATAGAGGAACGCACTATTGAGTTGTCATCTTTTTATAGACTTATTTTTTCTTTTTTTTTTTATCAGCCCTACAGAAAGTCAACCCGATCACACATAAAGAAGGATCAAAAGATGTCCGTAAACAAGATGCCCTGGTTAAGAAGCCTGGAGTGCAGCGGTATGTTACCTGAATGACTAGGAGAAGCAACTCATCGGGACAGAGCTTATGCTTTTTATTTCTTTTATTATTTTTTTTTTTTCTCCTGAACAACTGAATTCAGCATTCAGTGGATTCAGATGACATTTACATTGGTTGGCACAGGTGGCAGAATAGCACATTTTACGGCTCTGCAGGCAGTATGTATTTTCTGGAAAATACCCCATGAATCTTGCCTTTGCAAACAGAACAGACCTTATGCTCTAGCAACTTTGTAGAAAAAGCCATATTCTGTCTTATTCCTGTAGAATTGTTTCTGTTTCTAGCATTGCATTTTTCATTAGTCTCTCTGTAACATTTCCACGAAGCTTTTATTAGATGTGTTCCCTCATTAATCAGTTCTGTGGTGGCTTCCACAGCTGTAAGATCAACATGACAAACCGTTCATACAATTAGACTTTACTGAAGCGTTTATTTTCCCTTGAGCTGAGGTCAAGAGAAATAAATTTTGTACCTGGGTAGCTCCAGTGAGTCTGTAATATTAAGAATGTTTTATCAGCGCCTGTAGAGCTCTAGACTATTTTAAACTTTGTTGTGTCTTAGTTTGTTGCCAGTGGCTCAGAAGAATTACGGGGTAAAAATGCCTTTCATTAAGGACCAAGAGAGTGTAATATCAAGGAAGCAGGGACCCAGAAGGCAGAGGTAAGGGTACAAATCTGGTTTTGAAGCACATTATGTGCTTTGTAAGGCAGCTCTGTTTGTGGAAAGCATTTGGCATGCAAACGTCAGAGAGCACTTTACTACACAAGGCCCGAGCAGGCCAGTGAAACCTTGCAGCACACTTAATGCATTTCAGTGCAATGCAAAGGCACTTTCCTGTGACTGGAACGAAAGATGGTACAAATCCACATTTAATATAATTTGCAAATTTTTTAATTCAGTCTTTCATAAATGTGATGAATTAAAAATCCCCTGTAAATTATATTAAATTTGCATTTTTACTGAGAATAAGGAGATCTCAAAACTGAATGTGGGCTGACATTGTTGTATGTTCTGAGCGACACAGGTGCTTACCAGAAAATGGTTACCACAAGATGTTAATTTGAGTTTTCTGTGTTGTTTTACTTGCAGCTGCCATATCAGCTCTTTCATTAAAAGCAAATCTAACTTGGGTGCCAATATGAGGCAAAAATTCACAGCAGTACAGGAAGAAGCAGCCTATTATTTACATGATACTCTAGAGCACCTTGAGAGGTAGGAAGAGACTGTTTTCTGTGTATTCTTAAAATACCACACATCTTGTTCCTGACCAAATTTAGGACTTGACTTCAAGCCTTTTAAAGATACGTTTATATGGATTCATATTAAAATAAGAATATAGGGATGATGGTAGAAAGTTTTATGTCTGTCTGTGTACAAAAAAAATACATTACAGGTTAAATATTCTCAGCACTTCTTGGGATATTTCTGAATGACTTTTCTGGAAACAGTTTTGCTAAGAACATGGGCTATATTTACTTTAGGTATCATAGTCCTTTTCACTCAAAGACAGAATAATAAATTCAGTCACATGCAGTCTATATCACTGTCTTGTGTTTTCAGTTCAGAGATCACGGTATTGTTTTTCAGCGCTCCTTTGACTTTTCTCATAGTAACAGTTGCAATGTCCTTTCTCAAGACCTTTTCCCACATCAGTGACATTTCTACCTTGTTGACCAGCCTGTCATTCTTTTCTTTTCACCCAGAAACGTTCATCTGTGATGTCTGTGCATATTCTTTTGTTTCAATAAGCATCAGACCTGAAATCCTCCTCTATATTGCTATTCTGAAGGGTGTTATAGGCAGTTTTCTTTCCCCTCTCTCACTTCTTCCTTCTTTCCATTCTTCTGTTCCATTTTGTACTTTAACCTTTTGTCCCCAGAGCTGTCCTTATCTGGAGCTGGGTCCTTGTTGTCCCTGAGCAGCTGCCATGTCTGCATAAGGAACTAGTCCTTCCATACTGCAGGGTGCTGGAATGATAAGTCAGATGGAAACTTAACTATGTGCAGCTATTTTACCATTCTCCATATAAATGTATTCTGTTTGACCAGCGTTTGGAGATCAAACCTCGTTTGGCAGGATATAGTAATTTTATTGGAAAATAAAACACATGTTTATTTTTTATAACACAGTAATATTTTTTTTTTAGAAGTGCATGCAATCCCAACCTCTGGGTCAAGATTCTTGCTCAGGTCACTATTCCACCTCTCTTCTGTTGTGTTTTAAATAATATTTTACCTGAAATCACTGTATGGTATTTTGCTTGTTTTCAAGCAGTGGATACCTGATAGAGAGCAGAGGTTGAATTTCCCTTTAAATTTTTTGATTCTGAAATTTGCTTCTTACCTACAGCCTGGAGGTGATATAAAATGTTAAACACTTTTTAATATGTCTGTGGAAATAGGAATGTATACAGAACATTGCAAGAGTAAAAATTCTTATTATTGTCCACAGACTGAACACACAATGAGTTTTTCACGTTCATTGTTTTCTGTCTTCCTTAGTATCTTCCCAGTTGGCTATGCAGATGTATGAACATGTTTAAAACACAGCCTTAACTTTTAAGGTTTGGGGTTTTTTGGTAGGAGGCAGGAAGAGCGATGTCGTCAAAAATACCATGCTTTGAAACAATTGACGTATTTCAGAAGAGACATGGAAAGAATAAGACAGCTGGGCATGAAAGCCAAAAGAGAACGTGGTGAAGATGGACTAAATTGGTAAGAAGGCATAGAAACCTTTAGTTCAAATGAGATGGTCAGCATCCCAGAGGTCTGTCTTTAGTCCAAAAAACTATTTTTCTTTTTTTTCTTTTCTTTTTTTCTCTCCGAAGCTAAATATCAGTAGAAACCATTAAATCAGTTGCTGGAAATGCAAGCATTTCAAACTGCTAGCAAGAAAAAAAAATATGTGATCTCTAGGAGCAGATCTCAGCCTGCTCTGCAAATAGGGTAATTGGAAATGGTAAGAAAGGGGATATTGAAGAGTTTCTTTCCAGTGACATTGGGCAAAAAGCACCCAGTCCTTGCACTCACACACCCTCCCCAGCGTGCAGCTTTATAGGAGACATCTTCCACCAGGAAGTATCTAAAACATGCTGTACCTTGAGGGTGAGAGAGTTTGTATAAATGTACATGGGTTAGATTGACAACCTCTTACTGAACTGAGCACTCACAGTCCTAAAACTGATGGCAGAGGAGACTTTGACTCTGGCTGTCCATCCGTGTTAAAAGGAAAAATGTTTCCCTGCCAGTGTGTGAACTGCACGTGGATAATACTGCAGCACTTACAAGGGCAAGTAGAGTAATCACCTAAATGATTCCCAGTACAGCAATTCTGCAGATTACTCGTGTTTTGTTTTAAAGGATATTAGCTGTATCCAGTGATCAGCTTCCAGATACACACTAGAAATAGCTGATCAGATACTTCAGCAAGCTCACAGCGTTTTCCCTACTGTCCTGTCCATGAGATCTCCTTGGACGTGGGATTTCAGAGTATGCAAACTGCATGGAACAGGGTTTTTTCAGCCTGCCCTACTTTGCTCTCCTTGCTAGTAAGCCTTCTGTCCTTCGCAATTTGAAATAATTAAAAGTCCATTTCTACTCTCAGGTCCAAAATGCAGGTGGCCCAGAACACATTAGGAACATGTTAGTCATGCGTTAATGAATAAACCTGGCCTCGGCCCATCTAGCAGAACTCTGGCTTTAATTGTCAAACGTATGTGCCCCAGCTGTCCCCCAAATTTAAGATCTGGCATGTAAATAAGCCCTGAAACTGGAGTGGATGGGGTTTTGCTTTTGTACTTATAGTTCTCCTGGAAGAATCCCTAATTTGGACAAAGGTCCGCTTGTATGAGGGAGACTACACCAACACATCTTTTTACTTTTCCCCCTGTGCAAGTATAGTACTACAAGTCTGCTGTTGCTTCATACAACAACGGTGCTTCCCTAGTGAGGAGGATGACTCGCTTTGACTGCTCGAGCAGAATTAGATGAGTAAAGCTTTCTATGCCAGGCTGCTTCTGCTAAGTGCTGTCCGTGAGGGGTCTGAAGAGTGAAATCTCTGACAAGGCTGGGCAACCCCCTTGTGGAGACTCAAGACAGAAACAGCTTTCACCGTACCGCTTTGTTTCATGTACAATAGAGCTGCTGTTCCCCATGCTTCTGCAAACACTGCCTTGCTGAATCTGAAAACCTGAAAAATCTGAAACCCACTGCCTTGCTGGAAGTTGAATCACAGCAGGAACGCTTTACAAGGATATGCTGTCAGTATTGTATTTCTCATGAAGTGAGGAAAATACCCAAAAATAGTATCAAATATGAACAGTGCAATATAAGACTACATTAAACATAGCTTCCTTTCTTAAAATATCTTAATGCGTGGATGGGTTATAAAAGGCCTGTGTAAGACACGATTACAGTAACCTGGGTAATCTAGCCAGCGATAACAAGGAGTTGGCTATGACAAAAGTGTACTTAATTAGTGTAAAACTGGTCCCAGTGAAGATGAGAACCTATGTGTGTCCGTTTTTACTGGCTTAAGGAGAAAATTCCTCACCCCTCTCCTGTTGCTCCAGTAACGTGTATCCTAAACTGGTAGGAGGCAGCTCTTCCTGCTGATGTGTTGCCAAATCCTCAGCCCTTTGCAATGAAAGCCACAGCACACCCTAACCACGCACAGACTAGAAAGGTTTGGAACATCAGTCTCCAGGACTGTCAAAGCAGCACTGCAGAATTTATACAGAACATTAAAAAAAGAAAAGGCAGTCTTTTCACAAGAGTTTTATTTTTATTGTCATGTGGAATTCTCCTGAATCTCTATATTCAGAGTGAAATAGTAAAGACTACATGTTACAATGCACTTGCATCATGAGTTTTATGACAGCAGAGAGAGAGAGAAGAATGATGGTGGCACAGGGAAAAGGGATAGTAAAGAGAATCAGAAAGTGTGTTAGATCAGGCACTGCTTGCACTGGAAAATCCATAGAGGCTAAACAAAATAAATAGAGAAAATATGAAGAGGACAAATCTCTAGTAAAACGGAAACATTTGTTAGAATTTTATTATTTTCTTACATACCCAAGTTTGTCATCTAAAATTTAAATTAACAATGAAGAAGCATCTACTTCAATGCCCTGCAAAGGGAATTGGTGCGCAAGTCCAATAAAGTAAAGCTCTTTCACATTATTCACTCAGAGTTACGCTGAGTGTTGCATTCCCCAAAGAGCCATCTTTTTCTGCAGAAGTTATGGAGGCAGTGAAGTGGCAGAAATGTCAGGCAAACCCAGAGTTATTAATCAGATAGGCATTTGTTCCCATGGCTTCTCTTTTATTGCTCTTCTTCTTTCTGCTAAAGGTTTCCTGTATTGCTTGACAGACTCCCAGAGTCTGTGAAGAGTGACCGTAACGTACAGAAAATCTTAAGGAAACTGGAAAAATATGGCAAGATTCCTGACTTGAAAATTCATCCAGACACCTTTCTTAAGGCTCTGGCTGATCTACAGGTGTGGGAGCTGTGTTCTCCAGAAATCGCTGCAGCTGCGGAGGTAAGAGGAGTCCAGTCCTTGATTCTCTGTGTGATGAAGGTGGGAAGAGCAGGCACCTATGGGTAAAATTCATGCAGTGGAAAGTTACCAGATGAAATCATTTAGGATCTCACTAAACAAAGATGCTACTATTCACCTTTTACAAGGCACTTTGAACTCCTCAGAAGAAAGATGTTATGACAAGCATTGGATTATTAATCGGTATCATCTTAATATGATGTCATTGTTGATTTATTTGCCACCACAGTGAAAGTGACATCTGTCATAAATTGTTAGGATACTTGAAGAGAAATATTAGCTTCTTGTGCCCTGAAAAGGCCTGTCGTTCCCAGTAGTTATGACCATGAGCTATACAAGTCACTGATCCAGGATCTCAACAGATACCTTTGTTTTGCTTCAGCAACATTTAAAAAAATCTGCTTCTCAAGATGTTAAGTCGGGCTCAGTTCTTTTAGTTCTAGAAGCAATTGGCAGAAGGGGAAGGACACAAGAAAGGAAGAATACATTTAGAAAGTATATCGCTATGTAGTCCTAGCAGGTAATTAACTTACAAAAAACCTGCAATGATGCCACCTTGTGTTTTTTTGTTCTCATCACAGTTATTTCCCCTAATTACAGGACTAACAAATCTCTGAGAGGCAGCAAGTTACTGTGCATCTTGCATATATTGAGTGTTATCTTACCTTGAAAAGGCAAAGATTTAGAGATTTAGCACCCAACGTGACAAGATCAGACAACTTATAATTTCTTGATGTCTTATAAAAATAACCATTTTGTCTCATGCCCTAATTGTGCCCTGCTTTGCATAGGCACTGACTGGAGAGGTAGCCTTGCCTCGATGTTCAATGTATAAGCCTCTTCCGCTTGCTGTTTTCAGATCTATTTCTTTGCTGTTTCCATTCTGTTCTCTTTGCATTTTGATCCTTTATATTAGTGCAACAGTAATAGAGCAAAACATGTGAGCACAGTTGAATTTTCTATTTATTTATATATCTTTCAAAATAGTCATAGAGAAAGGAGGATCCTGGTGCTCCTTCTGACTGGAATAGGTAAAGGAAACTGTCATCTTTTAGGGGCAAGAAGAGCATCACTGACTATGACCTGGCTAAAAGTGACAGACATTCCAGATGAAGTTCTTATTTAATTTCAAGTTGCTTTAATGTGTGTACTGCAATGGTAGGTAGAAGACAGCTGCAAGTTTAAAACAAAAAATTTTACTTGGGAGGATTCAGGATGTAAATTGCAATGGAGATTGTAGAGTTTTCTTTTTAATTCATTTCAGAGCACATCCAGCTGTTCTGAAAGTTGCATTAAAATGTTTTGGTGATATGAAACACTATACTAACTGCTTGCAGAAGCCATTACATTTGTTCTGTTGTCATGATGGTCATATTTTCCCACATTATCTCTCTCATGCATAAATCAAAAGCTCGGGAAAGAACCTTTTTCTGTTTCAGTTTGTACGTGAAAATATTGTGCAGATGCCAGAAGAGGATTTCAGCGAGTGGCTTCAGGCAAGAGTAGCCCCCCACAGTACACAGTCCTCCACTTCTTAATCAAACAAACAGAGGAGATGGTTTTCCAGCTACAGCTGTCTTCAAGCAGAACACTACTGCCTGTTCTTCTTCAAGGAAGACTAAGGAAGGGGAGGTAACTTCAGGAAGTCCCACTGACCACTCTTGCACACCTGAGATTTGTTCCTCTACAGTGCTCTGCTGCCTGCAGTCAACCATAGAAAATAAAAGCTAAATACTGTTGCTGCTTTCCTGTTTCACCATTAAATTTCAGTCTCACATCTAATCATATAGGGCAAAGATAGAGTTTCTAATCACAAGTCAGTTCATGTCTTCAGACGTTCCTCTAACAATACCTACAGTATAACGAGCGTATATACAAGTACAGGTATACTGATTGCCATAAACAAGTAGCATTGTCACTGTTTGCTCTTTATTTTAGCTCTCCTTTATAGAAAATATCACAAGCCCAGGGTAGTTGTGAGCTTTAAGACAATTGAGGGGGTTTGCCATTAATTCTTTTTTTGTAATTCAGCTCTTTTATTTTCCCAATGATTTTATTCTGAGTTATTCTGTGATTATGGATTAATTCTTGCCTTATTAAAATCAATATTGAAAAACCAAGCATCCTTGGATGCATTTCTCAGATTTTCACATGAAGATATGTTTTCCTCTGATTACCTTAGCATATGTTTGCCATCACTCTGCTGGGTAAGACAGTAGAATGACACCCCTGAACTCACAGACAAGTGATAAATACATGACCTTTGTGAATCTCTCTGAGCTTCACTGTGTGTTTCATGGTGGGTCACAACTGGTAGGTGATGGAGTCAGTGACCTTTTAAGCTGATGATCTTAAGGAATTGCTTACCTGCCTATCAAAGCTTCCAGAGAACCCACTGGGGGTGAAATGCTGTTGACCTTCAGCTGCAATAAGGGGAAACAAGGCCAGCTTAGGGTCCAGGTGAGTACAGTGACCGCTGATGTGTAATATATTATTGATTAATAGCCTTATTTGTCCCCTCTTCGTTATCAAGAGAGAACTTGTTTTCAGGAAAAGAGCCAAGAACACAGATTTCTTTGACTTAGAGCCATCACATAAAGGTAAGCTGAAGTATGTGAGCCATCCAGCCAAAATCAAAACTTTATACCAGTCGACTGTGTGACCTAATGTGTCTGCCTACATGTAAGATGAGATGGTTGGGCCAAGTGTAATTAGCTAATGTCTGAGCAGCTCTTTGAGGTCTCAAAGCAGGACGCCAGTGCTGAACACCAGGGTCACTAATGTTTTTGTGGGTTTCTGAAATATGTTATGTAGGATTCTGTTTGACAGTGGCTCTTCTCTCTACTTATTACCAGAATAACAGAAGGGAGTCCTCCTATAGAAAGAAAATGGATCGTCTTTTCTCTTCTTCTGGCACCAGCCTAATGAAAACTGTTCTGCTTCTTTTATTATGAGGTGGAGAAGAGCTCCTCTGGAGCAAAATTGCAGCTTCTCTTCCTGACAAAGTTACAGTTTCCCCATGCAAGATCCTCAGCCCTATTTGAGTCTTTACCAATATAAAGGACTGAAACAATACAAAGAGGTTAGAAACCCACAATCAGGTAAGAGTAGACTTGGGCTCTTTAAACTTTTGGGGTTTTTTTCCTGCAGACATCTTGGATTCTCACAAATACTTCCATGAACACCTCACAATCTTTCACTCGCTGCTATGGTAGACCCTTGCAAGGTAGGTTCAAAGTAACCCATTTAACATATTGGAGATGGAGGTATCAAGAGTCCAAGCAATTTGCTAAAGGCCAACAGGGCATGTGATAGAGCTGCTGGATTAGTGTTCTGTCTGCTCATCCTTCCTCCCATTTTGTTCTGGTATTTTACAATTTCAGCTCATGGGCCAATCATTCACAAATTCAGTTAGCCAAAACAAACCTTGCAAGCTCGGGTTGGTCACTTGCTTCGTGCACTGGAGGGACCTTTGGGGGATTCAGACACTGAACTCACAGGCAGAGAATCCTAATCTTGTTTCCTGCTGCCTGGTGTGTTCCCAATGTCATCCAAACCCCACCCTCCTCAGATCACATCTCTGGGAAACCGAAATAAGAACGTTTTCCTGGGTCTCACTAGTAGCAGGGCAGGAAGTTATCATTGCATGAGAATTGCTTGGATATTAGGCTGACAAGTGTTACAGGAAAACTCATCAATTGAAGTAATAAGTAATGCCTTTTTCACCATTTACCCTTCTCTTTCACTTAATAATGGTTCTGAAATTGCCATCTCTACTCGCTTTTTTCATAGGAAAGATTTCATCAGGGTAGAAAAGAAGCCTACCATCCTTATTATATCAACAGCAATACTCCCACTGTGTTTTATATTGGACATAAAAAGCAGCTTCTTCTCATAGGGACTATAAAATAAACATCTCTGTCTGTCTTGGAGACAGGCTGGTTTATTCTAAGTAAATGTCGCGATCATTGTGTGGGCATTCAGAAATCGGGGTATGTCTTTCTAATTTCAGCTTTATGTATCACCACTCTATTCTGCTGTCTTGTAAATCGATTGCACTGTGTCAGCATGTTAAAGAGATGCAGCTGTATTTGGCCTCACACATTAATAACAGCAATTCACTTTGCTAAGTTCTAATAAATATTGCTGTAGTAGCACTGCAGAAGATAAAAGCTCAGGCTAACAAACCCCAGGATATTTGGGAACAGCTCAGCTCCCGTTAAGGTCAATGGAAAGGTTCTTACTGACCCTGTTGAGTATTGATTACTGTAAAATCAGAATAGGTTGTTACAAGTGCAAAGGCTGATCTTGTAACCAGCAGCTCAGTCTGTCTTCAAGGCACTGACTGTAGCTGTACTTTTGTGCAATGCAGCAAACCTACACAAAGCAAAATACAAGCACACTTCCCAGTAGGAAAGCTGACCAACTACCAAAAGAAAGTGATCGAAGAGGAAAAAAAGATGTGACAGAAGGAACACATCTGGGAAGGATTCTCAGATACCCCAACCTTAATTTCTTAACTCCGGTGAGATTTCTTCTCATATGCCTAAGAGCAGCTTCCAAAGAAGGACAAGTGCTGGACTTGTACCAGGGGCATGAGGTCATTGATCTGGACAAATCCTTCAGTTGTTCAGTGGCAGAGAGGTTTCTGTACAGACCCATTCTTCTTCCTGAAGTCCCCTTCCTGCTTCTCAGTCTACAGATGTTCCTCTTTCTGGATGGTAAAAGCTTAGAGGTGCCTTGAAGGGGCGTTTTCATGGGAAGCACACCTGAATAATGATTTTGTACTAGCAAGGGCTGGTTTATGGAAAATTATATCAGAGCTGTTTGGACTCATCAGAGTAGAAATATTGACAGTGAATGTAGGTGCAAATAGGACTGTTCATCCGCTGCCTGGACTGGAATGAGCGGAAGTAAAGAATCTTTCCCACTTTGGCTGGAACTCAGTTGCACCTTTCAAAGTCATAGCAGGCTCCGTATCAGGGCAGGTTACCTTTAACCAGCCCAACCTGGCTCATGATCTAGACAAGCTGAAAGAACAATTTTTTTGGAAGCTGAAACAAAGGAACTGGACTCAATATGACTATTAAGCAGCATTCTTTATTGCAGCACTGGGGTCGCTCTGGGATATTTCCTCCAAGTGCTCCCACCCACTGAGGGTTTCAAAAGGGTTTATATTTACAAAAGATTTGCATATTCATACTTTGTCTGCAAAATTATTATCATAAGCACACCTATTCTAAGAAATCATTATCCTAGGCACGTCTTTGAGCAAGCTGAGTAAACTAAGCTGTGTTATTTCACTGTCTTTGCTGCCATCTGTTGTCCTTTGTTAGTAATTACAGGCACTCGGGTGGTCGTTTACTTCATCAGGTGGTCGTTTCCTCTTCTTCATCAGTTGCCCTCTACCCGTGTCTACGTGGCAGCCTTCACCATCCAAGGCTGGTTTCTTCTGCTTTGGTGATACTCCTCTGTCTTTTGCATTCCTGTTTTCTTATACCTAAGGTTACTCTCCAATCTATGTATTTTAGATAATGTTCTGCAGAACAAGAACATTTCTTAAAGGAACAAGGACATTTGTCAATATTAGTTAAGTAAGTGCAATTTGTGAGACTCTGTTATCACTAGACACACACACACACACCCATCAGTGGCATCTTCCCTTCTCCATTTCTGTTATAACCCACACAAGCTTTGGTGTGGCTTGTTCCATCCCTCAGTTCCTCTGGGAAGGAAATGTAATTTCTTCCTCTTTTTAAATTTGCAGCTCTGTTTTGGGGTGTTTGTTTTTCTTTAACAAACCTTTGGCTTCCTAGATTTAACTGACTACTGGCTGAAAGAAATTGATGTCTAACCTCCTCCTGAAAAGATCGTTAATAGCTGATTGTGAGAAGCTGGGAGGATATACCAGGGCCTGAAACACTGAAATTGCCTTGTTTCTTGTACTTTTCTTAGTCATCTGTCATTGTCCAATGTCAAAGATGGGATGTAGATGCATTTTGGTCTACCTGAGACTTGTGTTTTATGACAAAATTGGAGAGGGTGGGAGAAGTTGGGTAATAGTCCAACATGCCAATGTCACTGTAGCATATTTGAAGTCATATATGTCTATTCGTCAGGGTAACAGGAAACGGAAAGAATATTAATTCAGGAGCCGTTTCAACAGTGAGAAGCGAGGAATACTCTTTTGCTGCTATGCCAGAAGGGCAGGGAAACAGCAGCATTCATCCCATCAAAGTAGCCGCTGTTTTGAGGATCCTACTGCAGCTGACTGTGACTCTCCTCCTCTTTGTGGTAAGTGGCCGTTACCATACTAACGCAAGGTTTAAAAAGTGAAAGGCAGATTCTAGATTATTTGCAGTCGAGAAAGGAAATAAAGGGTGTGTTCCACTGGAAGAGAAAGAATTTGCTCTTGCACAAAGCAGAGCAACCTCAAAGCTGACTCTTTCCCATCAGAATACACCTTCCCAAAGAGCTGGCAGGCTATAGCTACACAAACCTCCCCCATGTTTTAGACTCTTTACTTCATTGGGCACACACAATTACATTATTTTCAATGGTGTCAGTCCTGATTAGCAACGTCAGGTTTCAAGATTCTGATTTTCTATTGTTGAACTGGACTTTTGTAGTGAACTTCACAGGGGCAGGGTTAGACCTTTAAAGTAGGGAAAGGCTGAAAAAGAAAGCCTTTCCTCTTTGTTGACAGGTTCCCCTTTTTGTTTTCTTTCTTTTTCTTTTTCCTGGCTAATGGTTGTTTCTTTTCTAAATGATTTATATAGCTTTTTATTATGGTGGCTATATTTTACTACATTACATTGTAAATTGCACCCAACTATATATGATGGATTTAGTTGTTGTGTTTTAGTGGATTTTTAAAAGAACCCACCATGGTTGACAACTGGAGCATCTAATTTATTTCTCCTATAACAATCATCAAAACAGTGTCTTGCACAGATAGCTTATTAGAGCATTTCTCAGAATATTCTAACAAATACTTGCATTTCAGAGGCTGTTTCCTACCTGTGGTTTATCAAACCATGTTTGCAAAGTAGGGCAGGTTACAGCTATGGGAAATACATATGGTCTATAATGAAAACTTTGCACAAGAAGTGTGGAGGAAAGATTATAATGTCCAACTGTTCTCATTTGTTGTAGGAAAAGAGGAAGAACTGTGATCCATATAACCTAAGTCGCTGTCTCTACATCACAGCCCGCTCTAGCTAAAGGGAAGGAGAAGCCACTCACCCTCACAGAAATCTAGAAGTACCTACAGCCACGCGAGTTTGTGTATGTCCTCTGGACTCTGGTCGTTTCTGGAGAAGCAGTTCTCTTGCTATTAGTTGTAGAGGGGGCTAAAGGTACGTGGCTAGCTCAGTTTTCTGAGTAGCCCTCCAAAGAGCATTTTTTTCTTTGACAGGAGTGCATCTGGATTTTTGACAGCCATGGAGCATAGTGTGACAATTCTGTCCCAAAATAGAATATTTGCATGTTTATCAGTCTGATGTGCTGGTGTCTACCCAGTCAGGAGCTTTATCTGTCCTGCAGCTTGACTTGATGTCACAGGACAAAACTGAACATTCGATTTCTACATTTGAACAGTTTTTTTATTTAAATTGTGATAAATGTAATGTATAAATAAGGAGGCAGAATCACATCGTGTTATGTCTGCATCCAGGTTGTTTCCTGGTGGGATTCATATCCCAGAAACAGTGTCTCAGTTGCTTTTTTCCCATTAAATGATCTCTTGATGTAATAGTTAAATGAGTTCTGGACCATGTTCATCAGTGTGGTCTAGGCCACTGGAATTCCATTGAAATAAAGGTGTAGTGGCATTGATCCATCAGATCCAAATTTCAGAACTGTTCTAATTACTGTATTGGGGAATGAAAGAAGAGTACTTGTGTACACATGTGAGAGGAGGAGAGATGGTTCCTATGGGATGCTGCACAATGGAAAAGTGCTAAGTATATTAATTATTTATAGAACAATTAGTATTCAGCTTATCCCACAAGTTCTGATCTCAGTCCAGATCCAGACTTTCCCTAATGAGTGCATTTAACCTTTTGGCTCAAGCCCTACCCTCCTGAGTCCAGCCACAGAATGATACCCATAGCCCTGCCTATGTTTTGTTCTTGTTTCTGTTGTGTGAAGCTGAAGCTGATCCAGGGAAGAGAAACTAGGAAGAGGTTCCAGACTGACTGTGGGGTGAGTAAGAACTAATTAAATTCATTGTCTGAATCAAATGCTGTAATAGAACATGAAATAATATTAAATAATCCTGAAACACTTTCATAAACATTTGAATTTATAAAATTTATTCCAAGAAAGCAACGTTCAGTTATTTGCTACTAAAATTAGTTTGAAATTTCTTTGATAATACAAATCCCACTCACGTTCACAAAATTCTTCAAGTTGTTAAACTAACAGATCTGTTATAAAAATTCTTTTTGCAAGGGCTCTCAGCCTCTGCAACTGCTTCTGTTCAGCACAGCCTCAATTTTCTAGCTTTTCAGGCGTGCTATAGAGGGTAGCTGCTAAGAACACTTCTTAGTATGGTAATGGACCCAAAACATGCTTTGGAAGTGATTTACAAGTAAAATTTCCGCCTGGGATTCATCTCTCCTAACTTTTAATCCTAAAGCACACAAGCTTATTTCAAGTGTGTTCTTCTCTACATGGATCATAAAGGAAATCTGACTTAGCTGAGCTGTGATGCTCTCTTTTCAGATGGTTAAAGTGAGGTAAGATAAATCCTGCCATTTCAGTGCTGCAAAAGGGCTGATGCAACAGACTGTCTTGTCACTCACAAGGAGAAAAACTTTCAAGAACATGAACCCATTTGCAGGGAAATGGAACACTGAGATAAAACAAGGGCTTCTCGCAGCACAACACAAGTCACCCACAGCACTGAGCAGATGCCCGTTGCTGGCTGAGATGGCGTAACAGATCCTTTAACATTGATATGTGCCTAAATCGGACAGGTCAGAAGCCAGAAGATAGAATGGAAAAGGACACATCGTGAAAAACACATCAAGACATCCTCATGTGTTTAAGCGCTAGCAGGTTCGCACAGTCAACTTATTTATTTGCTTCAAATTATGGTAGTAGTACTTCAGAAGGTTGTCAGTGAATGAAAGAACAATCTCAGACTGTGAAGAAAACTTCCTTTTTTATCTGAACGTTTCCCTGTTCACGTGTATATTTACCATGAATAATTTACCAAAGTTAACAGCTCATCACGGACCCTTGATGTTTCCAAAGCCACAGCTCACAGTTACAGTCCAAAAAGAAAACTAAGATTATACAGCTGCAAGGGCAAAATTGCAAAGTTATGTTTAAACTAAGAAGGGCATTTCTCTCACAGTACCTATTACAGCATCAACATACACTAATCAGTGTAGAATAATGCACCAGCCCCACAGACACTGCTAACTCAGTCATACCACAGAAATACAACAGCAGGAAGAGGCCTGATCCACCTTTTTTAAGGAAGGGAACATGCACCCTTCCAGCCGTTACGCTGAGGCTGCTTCTTTATTCCTTATTCTACGTTACTGTATTCCTTGTTCTGAGTTCAGGATGCATTGGTTATACTCACATAAACCTTCTGCATTTGTAATAAGAGGTTTCCTAGGAGCCAACCAAATAACATTAGCAAAGATTATCTGAAAATCAGTAACAACCAGGGCCTCTCTTCCACCTCAGCCCATTCAGGATTCTCTGTGACTTTTTTTCAACTCTAAATGAATAAGATCAAAAATATGGCTTCCCTCTTAACGATAAGCATCAGGCAGAGTTCTGGTGCAAAACTTAAAAACCTCAAACTGTGGAGGTATTTGGATTCAAGGCTTAAAAAAACAACCAGCTGAAGTTCAGGCAGAAGAGAAGTTAAAATGACAGTTCACCTCAGTTCACAATAAATAGAGGCTTCTAAGCAAAGACCTATCAGTACAAAGCAAATTTGGACACTGAAAGGTACAAGATGTGCAGAAGAAAGGACTGATTTAGCAGTAAGTCTGCAAAGAGAAAAAGCTGGAGACACTGGTTTGTTTGGCGTTGCTGACTGGGAACAGACAGGGAGTTATCTCCCTCCAAAAGCTGCTTGGGTGACACAGATTTCTTTACAATTTACTAGCAAGAAAACCCAATAATGTGGCTCTGTCTTTGTTCCTTCAAAGCCACCATCTCCAAGTCTGTGAAGTGTTGCTAAATGGCCTGACAGCCATGAGAATGGACAGCAGGCAGAGCAGGGATGTTCCCACGTAATTGTCAAGACCAGAATGACCAGGTATAGAATTGTCTTTAAAAATAAAAGGGTGGATTGGTTTTGCCTGTTTCTCTATAGAAGAATACTTCTGTACAAGCAGTTATTATAATAAGCTGAAATGCTAGTTTTCAGGATGTGGGAGGCCTCTGTCCCATCTGTCCCATCTCCAGGTGATCCCCCTTTTTGGGGGATGAGGAGAGTCAGAGTGAACTACACAACAGAAGTACCAACTCTGCTGTGTTACACGTAGCTTGAATCCCTGCGGGATTTCTAGTTCCATTTGTAAAAGAGGGATGGTTTTTACTATCATGAGATATTGTGGTGAAGTGTATGAAGAATTTTAAATTACTGTGCAGTGGATACTGTATGAGAACTTTAGACATTGAATTACTTAATTTCCAGTTCATAGTTTTCCTTTGGGATTACAAAGTAGCCAGGTTTACTGTTCTCTCAGGAAGAATAAAATAAGGTTAAATGTTGCAAGATGCTTGGGAGAATTTTTTCTTCAGTTAAGTAGACTTCAGCTTGGAGCCTTACCTGGCTGTTGACTGTTACTGTGACCTCCTTCCCTAAAAGTGCTGTTTAAGTTTGGGTGGAGAAACATTCCTGCAACATCTTGTCTGCTGTATTTGGAAAGACTTATGTCCATGATCTAGCCAGAGAACAACGGTTCTCTGGCTAGATTAGAGAAAAGTATAAAAGTGTTGCTTGTGTATCTCCTTTATTATTTCTATAGTCCTTTTTTCTTCTTAATAATCCAGAAGGATTGGAAGCAGAGGCAATGATAGGCAGCTGTGTGACCATACCGAGAAATAACAAACAGTTTGTTTTAGACACTTTTTACATGACTGTCAGGCTATTCCTCTAGTACAGTAGAGGGATATAGTTGGGCACATTGCACTCTTAACAGTTTTCAGTTACTCTAAAAGTAGTTGGGAAAGAGCAATGTGCTCATTTTGTCATAGGTGATCAGAGAGTGTCACCTGAAATTAGGTACGTTGAACATCACCCCCTCTGCTACATAGGGATTGACTGTGCAATCAAACTGTCCCATGTAAGGCCAGTTTGGTGACACATTGCCACATTCCAGCAAGAACTGTGATCTGGAAATGCCTCCCTCACCTTACATTGAGCTAGGGAAGCCTAGCCCATCTGACCAGTCTCTCAGCCTAGTACAAGATCCTACCAGGTCCTTCTGGTGTGACTCTACACTTGAGAAGAGGTTATAGGTCTCAGGATTTGCAGAGACTCTGCTCTCTTAGTGCTGTGTAACTCCTTGTATCTTTTTTGTCTGGATATATGTGTTAGTCCCAAACAATCTCTGAGCCTTAAACTACCATTTTTGATCTTTATGTGGACTTTGATTTGTGTGTGCAGATGCTGAAACTTCTTTCCAGAACCACTGCAAGCCATGAACATGCCTTTGAGGAGAGTCCTGCCAGCCAGTAATACAGTAGAGTGCGGTGGAGAGACCATATTCTGCCTAACAACAACTCCTGCTGTCAAGCTATAGCACCCTCTGAAATCAGGGTAAGATGACCTTTAAAAAAAAATAAATTTTGAAACTGTCATGAAACCGTAGCCCATCTGCTTTGCCCATCATGATAAGCAATTTATCCAGCATCTTCCCTTACTCATATCACTGGGAAAAATCTCTGCTCTGTGCAGTGATCAGATGCTTTTTCAAGACTCAGCTTGAAGTGCAAGGCTGTAAGCAAGAATATTGGGTACTCTGACTCATTCTTTAGAGGGTTATTTTTAGGCTTGTTCTCTATGGGACTACATCTTAAAACTCTCTATTAATGATCTTAAATAATTTTCACAGCCTTCTGCTGAACCATCTCAGCACAGTGGTTCTTCCCTCTGAGGTAAGAACCTTTCCCAGATTCCTGGGCATGTAACTCCCCTTCATCACTGCAGTCTGTGAAACCAAACTGTTGGCTGAATACCTTCTTGGGTTTGTTTTTTTTACCTCAATAAGTGGCTACAAGTCAGTGTCATTTAAAATTTAATCAATCTTGTCCTAACAGGATATACTTCTTGGATTTTAACCCATCTTCTACATAAAACAAACCACTAAATTCAACTACAGTAACTGCCTCATGACAGAATCTTTGTCTCGAGAACCTCTTATTGAGCTCTCATTATCACAAATTGCCCCTGAGTATCTATAATATCTTCTGTAGCTCCACACATCTCACCACTTCCTGTCTCTTGCTTTCTTTACAATCCATTAGCATCCCTTAGCAGCCTCATTTGAACAATTAACTTCACTGTTTCTAGAAACACACAAGGAACCCCAGCTTCTGCTATTAGGTCTGTGTCTTTGAGAGACCTGAGAAGGGATTCACATGGTTCAACTTAACAGAGCCCAGATTCCTCCTAGAGTTCATGGTCCTCAGAAAGATTTACTGCAGGTTGTTGGCCTCTTGGGACTAATAACTGCACCAGTCTCTGAATCACCCTCTTGGAGGTCACCCATAAAGGCACTTAAACTAAATGTCTGGTGTCTGGTGATAAAACATCCTTTCCTGATACCCAAGTTTCAAGTCTCAATCTGTGCACACAACTTTGCCCCTTCTACTCTGCTCTGCTGAGGTCCCATCTGGAGTACTCTATCCAGTTCTGGGCTCCCCAGTTCAAGGACAGGGAACTGCTGGAGAGGGTACAGCAGAGGACTACAAAGATAATTAGGGGCCTGGAACATCTCTTTTATGAGGAAAGGCTGAGAGACCTGGGTCTACTTGGTCTTAGAAGAGAAGACTGAGGGGGAATCTGATCAACAGCTATAAAAGGGTGGGTGTCAAGAGGAAGGGGCCAGTCTTTTTTCAGTGGTGCCCAGCGACAGGACCAGATGGAATGGGCACAAACTTGAACATAAGAAGTTCCACCTAAACATGAGGAGGAACTTCTTCACTTTGAGGGTGGCAGAGCCCTGGAAGAGGCTGCCCAGAGAGGTGGTGGAGTCTCCCTCTCTGGAGACATTCAAAATCCACCTGGACACGTTCCTGTGCAACCTGCTCTAGGAGGATCTGCTTTGGCAGGGGGTTGGACTAGATGACGTACAGAGGTCCCTTCCAACCCCAGAGCATTCTGTGATTCAGGTTCAACATTAATGGTTCAAGCTGCCCCGTGTGAGCTGGATGTTCTCATTCGCGTGTCTAGTAACATGTTCTTATTTACCTGTGGGTGTTTCAGCTACAAGAAGACAAATTCAAACTCATTAAAACCATTGCAACGTTTCCCTGAGTGTTTTCATGGACTGAAGGCTTGAGTGACACTGGAAGATGCTGATCCCTTGCAGAGGGTAGGTGCATGGTCTCCATCCCTACTGAAATCAATCTTCAAAATAATTGCGTGGTGTGATGTGAACTGGGTTCTCTGAGCTTCTCTGGTGACTGCTTGAAGTCCCCGGAGAACAAACATGTCAGAGATTTGACAGCGATAGAGAGCTTGTGCCTGGGCACTAATGGGTACATTGGCAACCAGATCTAACTTTGGCATTTCTTGCTCTTTCCTAAAGATACAGAATCTTTTCTTTTGTCATTCTGATAGATGAGCAGATTCTCATTCCACATTACATTCTAGGCACGCAACTAAGAGATGATTAATGTCTATGAATGTGAAAACACTGCACCTATATTTCTTCTGTTGGTACTGTGTTGACTGCATTTTATCTTGTAGGATGACATCCAGAAATGGGAAGCCATGGCTCCATTCAAGTCAATTGCAAAACTCCCAGTGACAAAAGTAGCTCATTCATAAAGCTCTAAACACACCTTACTGTTTTCTATAACTTCAATTCATGAAATGCTCTCAGGAGGAGACAGAGCAAAATCTCAGCTCCATCCTTCATCTGACCAGAAGTGTATCCGTTTTGCTGAAGCTCCATGAAGGTATGAAGTAGTTTTTTCTTATATCACATGGCAGAAACAGAACCTGTTCCTTTCTGAGTGCAGGCTGATAGACTTCTCTTCACCAACTCCAAAACATGATGGAAGCACATCTTTATTTACTGGTTTTGTGCTTTGCTTGGCTTGTTGGTTTGGGTTTGGTTTTTTGTTTTGGTTTTTTTTTTTTTCTCAATATGGTAGGCTTTTGAAATAATAAAGATTCATTTCCTTGCTCCCCCTCCTATGTCCCCCAAAGTGGATTTCACGGTATGTTCGGTAACGACTGAATCACTTGCAAAAACTTGCCCAAAAGTACTATGGGCCTGAGCCACCATAGTGCTTTAAATGTGTTATTTTTTGCCAATCTTTCATGGGTTTGCCAAGTTTAGCAAGTCACTGGGGTTAGGAGATGACAATTTCAGCCCAGATCGGAGGAAATGCCTTTGTAGACAGGACTCTCTGACTCTAGAAATGAAGATGGAAGAGCACCATGAAGTTCTCCCCGGGGTAATGCAAACTTAAAGTCCTGTAACTGCAAACAGTTTAAAAGTTTCGGGAAAAAGACTGCAACGGCGGCGGGTCGCCGTGCTCCTGGGGACAGGACGGGGTAGCCCGAGGAACCCCCTCCCGCCTCCGTCGCGCCACAGCGGGGACACGGGGCTGCAAACAAACCCTCGACGGCTTTTCTTTCGTTTACCTTTTTGGGTTTGGTTTT